>JAQZBX010008928.1:0-19496 GCA_029593785.1 Cabassous unicinctus | reverse complement strand
AGATGTTGATTCATGATGGTAGCATAGTGGAGGAGGAGCAGATGGCAGCATAGCAGTCAAAGGCCATCACTGTGAGCGGGAACATTTCTGAGGCCCCAACAAAGTGCAAGAAGAAGAGCTGTGCAATGCATCCTCCAAAGGAAATTATCTTCCTCTCCACAAAGAAGTCTACCAGCATTTTAGGAGCTGTGATGGAGGAGTACCAACATATCAAGGAAGGCCATATTAGCCAACAGGAAATAGATGGGTGAGGTCAGATGAGGGTCATGCTTGATAGTGCAAATGATAAGAACATTCCCTGGAAGGATAAACAAATAGAAGGATAGAAAGATAACAAATAGGATTAGTTGCACCTCCTGAGTCTGGAATAGGCCAGTGAGAACATATTCTGTCACCCTGGTATAATTTGCAGATTCCATTTCTTCAATTCACTTTTTTCATAATATGGCTATGAAAAATAAAAAAAATCATATTTACTCCAAAGAGCATTTAAGTAGAGTTATGCTACTGCTTTTAAAATCTCCAATGTTCTCTGCCATTGAAAGATTGCTTTAGAATATGGTTGTTTTTTTGCCCCATTTGATATTTGATAGATCCAGATAGGGAAACAGTAACAATGGAGGTATGTATTGAAACCATATGACATATGTCACATATTTGAAACCCAAATCTTAAGTAATTTTATGAAACTCAGCAATGCATTGATTCTCTCACTGCTGCCTACACCCCCCCCCACCCAATCCACCTCTTTGCAGCTACATCTGAGTTTAACCAAACTTTAGACTGATAATCTGAGATCCAGCCTGTTTTTTCTAGAACTCTTTTGTCTTACCAACTTAGAAATTCAGTCTTATGGCCTAATATCATGTGTTCTGATCTGGCAGTAATTTTAGTTTTGATCTATAAAAGAAATCCCAGAACTTCATGTGCAGTGAATGAATATTTTTTCCTTAACCAAAACCTATGCAAACCTTAACAATAGGTAAGCAGCCACAATATACAACAATGCAGGACCCTATATGTAAATTCCTCTGTGACCAGATTTCCCAATATCCATTCCTCCACTGACCAGGTGTTTTACCACTGTTTCTGAAGGTAGGAAGAGGGTGAAGTGATCTGAGAAATGGGTGTGCTTCCACCCAAGCAGCTCTTGCACTGACCCACTCTGCCATTTCAAGGTGACAGTGGACATGACTGTTTCTGGGAATTTTTGCTTAAGACCTAGTATTGAACCGGACACTACTGGATAGAAGAAAACTACCCACCAAATTAAAATAAGGTAATTATTCCCTTCATCATATGTTTCCTCTTTTAAGTAATGTGAAAACTTCCATGCCTGAGAAAGTGTTTCTTGTAACCAACAACCAAAGAGTTAGTTGCATTCTACTGATGCATTATGGTCTGGCCTTTCCTCAGGAAGTAAGCAAAGAAAAAAAAAAATTAAGGTTCTTTAAAACCAAACAGATATGCTACTGTCCAGACACTGAAATTCACCTTTACAAGTCCTTCCTTGGAACCTACTTCATCAAATTGCACATAAACATAGACATATGGGTTCTAAATCTAAAGAGTTATATAAGAGCATTGTATTATAAAAGAAGAGATTGTTGCTGGATTTTCTCTAGTTTCTTGGCTATGTTACATAAAAGAATTTAAGAACATGCCAGTTTAGGTTAGGCCATATATATTAAGGAAATGAGAGAACAGAAGAGAAATGGGAGAAAATAACAGTTTACAGGTTCCCAGATATATTTGAGAGCTGGTCCAGGCAGAGAAGGGAGGAAAAGGGAATATTTAACCTTTATGCATGCTTTAGAAACTGTTAATTATTCTTCCTACTTGCTAATGTTCAGGATAGGGGTCCCAGTTGTTTGATGTTTTGATTGATTACTCCACCCCTCAATTCTCCTGGGGTGGGGGGCAGTGATAAGGCCCCTTGAGAATATTCGGGCTTTTCCTTGGTCCAAGACAAAATCTCGTTCTAAATGGGGGGATTTTTGTGAGTTCTTCCAGCAGCTGTCTGGTGGGGGTCTTTCTCTCAGGATTTCCATATGGAATTCCATGGCCAGGTGCTTCAAGGCTATGTTTTTCTGACAGTCATCTTCCCATTCCCTAAACTAGCCTGCCTCAAGATGGTTTACTACATACAAGTGAGTACACTGAGAAAAAGACCAGTGTTTGCCAGAAATTTGTCAGCAAGGGAAGAGACAGAAAAACAAAAGCACTCAAATTTCTGTTAGTGTGGGACTAGTTAGCAATGGAGTAAATATTTAAATGCTCATGAACAGCCCAGTGTGGGCTTCAATGAATTAATTAATCATGTTTAGTAAAATAGGGGAATTTCATTTGAAAGATTTTAATCAAAAGAAAGATAATGCTGTCAGTTTTTAATCATCAACACTCTTTAAAAAATTGATACCCAGTGTAACAGATTGATATTATTTATGAATTCCAAAAAGAAATATAGATTATGTTTGTAAACTGGTCTGTTCCTCTGGCGTGATAACCCTTTGATTTTATTAGATTCAGCTGAGAAGTCTGAGCAAATTAGGGCTTTGATCCAACCACATCATTTGAGTGTGACTCAACGTGGAGTTCCAGTTCGCTTGAGCTGATATTGTTGCAGCCAGCCAGAAATAACCCAAACGGCACTCTTGGGAGCATGGATGAACAAAGGTTTATAGGCAGGGGCCCAGAGGAGAGTCAAATCTCCAAAAAATCTGAGCCCTCTTAAGTTTATATAGGTACACTAAAGCGGACAAATTCCTGAGCAAGGGGGCAGGCGGGGTTACAAAGGCAGAGAAGCAAGATTAGCTTATCTTTCTAAAAGCAGAAGGCCATTAGGGAGGAAAAAGAGTCATTATCTGTATAGAGTTGTAAATTTCAATTCAAAGGGGCAGCCTGGGGTGCATAACTTCCTGACCTGGATTCCATGGAGAAAAGGGGAGGAAGGAGGGGAGAGAGGGACCAGGGACCCAGGGGAGTTTATTTTTTTAAAGCTGTGGGTTTCTGCTGAGGGCGGGGTTGGGATCCTGGCATTTCCCTCATCATTACCCCCTTTTGATGCCTTTATAATTCTTTATGGGGCATCACTTGCTAACATGGGGATTTTTCTATAGTCCCCAAGGGCTGACATTTAACACGAGGCATTACTTGGTGCTTTAAGGCATTTAAGCGGAAAGTGATGTATTGTGTTAGGTACCATAGAATGGATGGCCCAAAAGTTAAGAGGAGAAAAACTGAGGCTATCACTGGCATGAATGGCAAAATCCAGGAGAGGAGATACTGCAAGTAATTTTCGTTGGCAGATGCCTGGTATACACAGGGCTTGCTCCTTTAACAGGGCCACTTTGTCCTTAACTATTCCTGAGGAGTTTGCATAGAAACAGCATTCTTCCCCCAGGGCCTGACAGATTCCCCCTGAACTTGCGGTGAGCAAGTCTAATCCTTGCCTGTTTTGCAAAAACACTTCCGCCAACAAGTCTATTTGGTCTTGCAACCTGTTGAGCCCCCCGATATTTCTTTGAGGTCATTTGATGTTTCTCAAGCTAGTGTTTGTAAGCCCTCCTGACCAACTGCGAGAGAAACCCCCACTACTGCTGCGCTCCCGACTACTCCTAGTCCTAAGAGTATTGGAATCGCCTATATTGCTCGTTTGGCTCGGGAGAGCTCTCCAGGCAATTCATTTCCATACACCGAAAATGATGGTACTGGCCAAGCCAGGTAGCAGATGCCCTGGCCATCCTGGGGTAGGCACTGGTAGGCGTTGGTGCCACAGACCCAGATGGTGGAGTTTGCGGCGCATTGGTCAGGCTCATTTAGTGGGCGGGTGCTGTCACAGTTGGCCCTTCCAAGAGAGAGGATGGTTGAAGGAGACCTGGTAGTTATATTTAATAAGGTGAGTTTTATGGGGTCACAGGTTTCTATGCCACACCCTGCCGGGCTGGGGATTTTCTGTAGGAGATACAGAGAAGTCGGTGGGACTCCCTTCCAAGGTGCGGTGACACCCACTAGCAAGCTCCAAGAGTGGCAGAATCCTCCGCCTTATTGGGGGTCTTGGTGGAGGTATTTGTCATAACTCCCATAGCTGCAACCCCTACACCCTGTCTTGGGGGCTGGTATGGGGGCATGGGGGTCTGGGGCAACCAGCAATGTGTAAGGAGCGTGATCTTGGATTGCCCTGCAAGCGTCAAATATTACAGAGGCTGAAGTTGCACCTGCTGAGAATGGGACTGAAGCGTTCAGCACAGATTGTTTGCCCTAGCTTTGACTAACTTGCAGCTGCCATAGATTTTGGGGGCGGGTATTGGCTCCTAGGGACGGGGCGAGGAAGTGAAAGGTAAGCAAGTTAAGGCACAGAAACATCCTACTCTACACCAGTAAGCAATTGCAATTAGGGCTCTATTCACAACAGTCCAGTCTGCAGGGGCCACAGCAGTGAGTCCAACTCCTAATACCAAGGCGAGCAGGCCGTATAAGCACAGGATCCATCAGGAGCAGGGGTCCATTCAGCCGGCATTTGACGAGGTCAGTGCTCAAGGATCCCAGGTGACTCACACTCTCAATGGGTGGCCGGGTACGGGTTGGGCTGTCCAGCTGTGCTGCTATTTATCGAGATGTGCCTTCTGGACCTTGGAATAAAGGAGCCAAGAGGCAATGCCTGCAACTTTAAGAGCAGTAGGAGTTACAAGGATTACAGTATGTGGACCTGTCCAGGAAGGCAGGAGGGGTTCTTTTTTCCAGTCTTTGACCCAGACTAGGTCCCCTGGCCGGTGGGGGTGCACCGGGTGTCCCAGGGGGATGAGGTTCTGGGACAAGACAGTTTTATGTGTTTCAGCTAGAGTTTTCCCTAGCTGCTGGAGAATGGAATCTTGGCTAGCCTCCCCCAGAAGTTTGAGATTTCCTCTGAAGGCCCAGATAATTGGGGGTGGCCGCCCAAATAGAATTTTAAAGGGTGAATAGCCAGTGGGTCCTGGGGTGCACCTAACTCGGAGAAGAGTCAAGGGAAGTAAGTCTACCCAGGGGAGACCAGTTTCCTGGCAGAATTTGGCTAGGGTGGCTTTGAGGGTTTGATTCATGCGTTCAACTTTCCCTGAGCTCTGGGGCCTGTAAGCGGTATGGAGTTTCCACTTGATTCCTAACATTTTTGCTAGCTCTTGGACTACAGCAGCCACGAAGGCCAGGCCATTGTCACTTCCAATTGACAGTGGCAGCCTGTGTCATGGAGTGGTTTCTCTAAGTAAAGCCTTAGTCACTTCTCTTGCCTTCTCGGTGCGAGTGGGGAAAGCTTCAGCCCAACCTGAAAAAGTGTATATCATCACCAACAGATATTTGTACCCCCAACTTGGTTTCACTTTCAAAGGGGGCCGTTCCTGTGTGCTGGACACCTGCTGGAGTTCGGGGGCCCTGCAAGGGGTTGTTTTTGGCACAAACTTGGCACTGGCTGCTGATGGTGGCACAGAGAGAAGTTAACCGGGCTATGTAGTAGTATCTCCCAAGCAAGACTTCTAGTGCAGTTTTTCCTAAGTGGGTGAGTTGGTGGTATCGCTGGATGAGGGCATGAGCGGCTCCTTTTGGTACAAAAATCCAGTCATCCGGGAGCAGCCAAGTTCCATCGGGGGTTTGGTTTCCCCTTTCTCTTTCAGCGCACTCCTGTTCTTCCTGGGTATAGCTTAGTTGACCAGTCTCTTGTCCTAAAAGGGACAGTTGTGGTGTTAATTCCGGGACTTGTATTCCGTGGTTTCCTTCAACTGCTTGCTGAGCTGCTGTTTGTCAGCCAATCTGTTTCCTTGAGTGACCATATCCATTTTGATGTCCCTGGCAGTGGATGATGGCAACTTTGTTTGGTTTCCAGATTGCTTCTAACAGTTGGAGAATTTCTTCTTTGTTTTTGATTTCCTTTCCCCCTTCGGTTAGGAGACCTCTTTCTTTATAAATTGCCCTGTGGACATGAACGGGATAGCAAATGTGTACTTAGAGTCAGTGTAAATGTTTACCGCTTGCCCGGCAGCTAGCTGCAAACCTCGGACCAGCACCCAGCGCTCTGCCCGTTTCACAGACCATCCTTGCGGTAGAGACACTGCTTCCACCACCCGTTCGGTAGTGGTGACTGCATACCCAGCAAGCTTTTCCCCATTTTTAACAAGACTGCTCCCATCTGTAAATAGTGTATGATCTGGGGAAGGGAGTGGTTTGTCTTGGAGGTCGGGACGACTGGCGTAAACCTTTTCTGTCACTTCCACACAGTCGTGTTCTGGAGCCCCTTCCTCCTCTGGCAAAAAGGTGGCAGGGTTTAGACTGCGTGCTGTTTCTATTGTCACTCTGGAGTTTTCACAGAGTAAACCTTAATAATATGCGAGCCAGGGATTCGATATCCACCGATGCCTGTGTGAGTTCATTAGGGCAGTGACTGCATGTGGCACCATAATGTGAATGGCCTGTCTGAGAGTTAATTTGTTGGCTTCTTTGACAAGGGTCACGGTTGCTGCCAAGGCTTTTAGGCAGGATGGCCACCCTGCATCCACAGAGTCCAGCTGCTTGGAGAGGTAAGCAAAAGGTCTTTGCCAGGGGCTGACTGTTTGTGTGAGAACACCCAATGCTACTCTGTTCTTTTCATGCACGAACAGGTTAAAGTTTCAAGTTATATCTGGGAGCCCCAAGGCAGGGGCTCAGCTGAGTTGTCTTTTGATGTTTTGAAAGGCCCCCTGTTGAGCTTCTCCCCAGGCAAGAGGCTCTTTTTCTGGACCCGCCAACTTCGTAAAGGGGCTTGGCCATAGCTGCAAACCCAGGAATCCAGATGCGGCAGAGCCCTGCAGATCGGAGGAACTCGCGAAGCTTTCTCTTTGTGGTGGGGGTAGGGATGGTGCAGATGACGTTCTTTTGTTTCGGTCTGAGCGTCCGGTGCCCTTGTGTGATGCTGAACCTCAGGTACTTGACTTGCTGTTTACAGATCTGGGCCTTTCTCCAAGACACTTTGTACCCAGTCTGTGTTAGAAGTTGTAGGAGAGTCTGGGTCCCTCTCCAGCAATCCTCTTCCATTTCACTGGCAAGTAGGAGGTCATCTACATATTGTAAGAGAGCACGCCTGCAGTTTTCCCGGGAGTAGGGGGCCAAATCTGCTGCCAAAGCTTCCCCAAAAAGGGTAGGGGAGTTTTTGAAGCCCTGTGGGAGCCAGGTCCAGGTAAGTTGAGTTTTCTGCCGGGTTTTGGGATCTTTGCATTCAAAGGTAAACAGAGGCTGGCTCAGGGGGGCCAGCCACAGGCAGAAGAAGGCATCTTTCAGGTCCAAGCAAGTGAACCAGGCGGCTTCAGGTGGCAGCTATCCTAACAAGGTGTACAGGTTGAGAACAACCTGATGTAAGGTGAGAGTGGCATTATTAATGGCTCGTAAATCCTGCACTGGTCGATATCCGGTCCCATCTGTTTTTTTTACTGGCTATAATGGGGTGTTCCAAGGTGACTGGCATTCTATCAGGATCCCCTCTTTCTTCAGGCGATCTATATGTTCAGCTATGCCCAATTGCACTTTATGGGGGATCGGATACTGCCTCTGCCGGACTGGAATTGCTCCAGGCTTCAGGCCAATGATGATGGGTGCATGGTTCCATGCCATTTGCGGTGGGTTTTTTTTCTGCCCAAACCTGGGGGAAAAGTTCCAGCAGTTTTTCCAGATTCTGACCTGAACTTTCTTCCGCAAGAAGTCACCATTCTTTGCTTTAGGGCACGGTGATGAGGAGAGTGAGGCCGGTCCCGAGGCTTAAGCTTTCTGGCCCTTCAGGTTTGAAGGTAATCTGGGCTCCCAGTTTGGTTAAGAGGTCCCTACCAAGCAGGGGAACTGGACATTCAGGCAGGTACAGAAATTCATGAGTCACTTCATGGCCACCGAGCTGGCAAGTTCTTGACTGGTAAAAAAGCCATTGGCTTGACTGGTTCCCAGTTGCTCCTATGATTTTAGCGGTTTTTCCACTAAAGGGGGCAATGGGGGTTGTGACCACAGAATGTTCAGTGCCAGTGTCCACCATGAAAGTCATTGGCTGTCCCCTGACTTGTAGTTTGACCATGGGCTCATGGGGTCCAAGTACCAGTGAGCCTGGTCGCCCCTATTTAGGGTTGAGTACTGCAAGCCTGAGCAGATGGTCTTATGGCTCAGGTCGGTATTTCCCTTTAGGGATGTTCCCTCTCTGTGCCTGAGTCTTTTGGGGGCACTCATCTTTCCAGTGTCCACTCTCTTTGCAGTAAGCACATTGGTCTCTGGCCAGCGGCACCCTTCTGGCACTTGTCCCCCCTTTTCAAGGTGGTTCTTCTCTTCTGGTGGGGTCAGGATTTCCTAAGGTTGCTGCTAGTAGGGAAGCTTGACGTTTTATTTGCTTCTTGGGTTCTCGTTCGCCAGCTTTGTCTCAATTGACGAACACTTTGTTGGCGACTTCCAGTAGTTGAGAGATGTTCATGCCCGCGAACCCTTCTAATTTTTCGAGGTTTCTTTTAATGTCCGTTGCTGCCTGTGCAACAAAGGCGGCATTTACCATCCTCTGGCTTTCCGGAGCTTCTGGATCAAAAGGAGTGTAGATTCTGAAGGCCTCGCAAAGCCATTCATAGAAATCTCCCAGAGACTCGTTGGGCTTCTGAGTAACTAAGGTCGTCTTTTTCATATTTACGGGTCATTTTGCCCCCTCTCGGACCCCTTGGAGGAGTGTTTCCCGGTATTGCTAGAGTGCAGCCAGTCCCTGTTCAGTGTTGAAGTCCCAGTTAGGTTGGGTTTCTGGTGCCACTTCTCGTGCCCAGTCTTCTGGGTTTAAGATGCCAGTAGGGGCCTGCTTTTGCAGCCACTTTTGGGCTTTTGTCAGAATTCGTTGTCTCTCCTCCGTGTTAAACAAAGTCAGGAAGAGTTGGCGGCAATCACCTTAAGTAGGACGATGGGTTTGGAAAATGGATTCCATGAGATCAATAAGGGCCTGATGTTTTTCTGAGTAGGAGGGGGTGTGGTGCTTCCAGTTTAAGAGGTCTGTAGTTGTGAAGGGCTGGTAGTATAATAGAGGCTTCCTGGGTTGGATGGTCCCATTTTCGCTGATCTGGGCCGGACCCTGTGTTTCACGGAGGGGCATCTGTAATGTGGGTTGTGCCGACCGGAGTCGCCTTGCTAGTGGGGTTGCACTGCTTTCCTCAGAGGGGCTAATGTTCCCGGAGGGGCTGAAAGTGGAAGTGTTGCTGGGAGATCTGCCTGCATTCCCAGGCTAGAAGGAGAGACCAAAGGTGGGGGTGTTTCTGGGAGATCTGCCTGCACTCCTGGGACAGGAGGAGAGGCTAGAGCGGCCGGAGTGCATGGCAGTGGGGGTGGTGGTGGGTCCTCCTCCAAGGACCCTTGATGAATGACTGGCTTCCAGAGCCCCTTTCCCTGTACAACCAAGACCCCGCTCTATCTCTTTTTTCCAACGCACAATCGAACCCAAGGGGGCAGCAGAGTCTAGGCTATCTCCAACCAAGAGTTGACGTAGGAAAACTGATCGGTGTGGCCAGTAGTTCCTGTGACCATTAGCCACACTGCACAGACTCTGGCTATATCCAGGGTCCCTTCTGAGGGCCAATCAACATTAAAAGTGGGTCACTCTACTTCACATAAGGCTCGGAGGGTGCCGGGTTCTTCTGGATGCCATAATCTCCTGAAAAACCCTTCTTGAAATTCTTGAGCATGCAGTTTAAGACGGTAGGTTTTGACTGTGATGAGCCCATACCCTGCATTGGTGGCACAAGACAGACAAAGGAAGGGGTCACCTCTTTCAAGGCCACTCAGATGCCTGCCTGTCTGTGTCTCTCATGAGAACTTAGGGTCGTCTTATCTCAGGCGCCCGGGCAATTTTCAGGTTAGCCATTATGCCATATAACATAGCCATGGAAAACAGGTTAGGGCCCACACTGGCTCCATAGCATACGCTGAGGAGTCACAGACTGGTACGGCAGATGCAAGCCTCTGCCATCCTCATTCATTCACACAGTCACTCAGAGGTTATGCAGTCCCTCCCACAGGGATTAACAGTGTTAAATCCACACCCTGAGTTGGTGGCACGAGACAGACAAAGGAAGGGGTCACTTCTTTCAAGGCCACTCAGATGCCTGCGTGTCTGCTTCTCTTGCGAGAACTTAGGCTCATCTTAGCTAAGGCGCCTGGGTAATTTTTGGGTTAGCCATTATGCCATATGACGTAGCCGCGGAAAACAGGTTAAGGCCCATACTGGCTCCATAGCATATGCTGAGGAGTCACAGACTGGTATGGCAGACACAAGCCTCTGCCATCCTCATTCATTCACACTGTCACTCAGAGGTTATGCAGTCCCTCCCAAAGGGATTGCCCTATTCTGGAATCTCAGTACTCGAGATTTCAGGAGGTGATCAGTCTCCTCTTCCATCCGGAGACGGGCCTGACTGAGGGCTTGGCACCAGGGGCCTTACCTTTCTGGAGTCTTCTGGCACTGTTCAGTCTGCCTCCCCACTCAGTCAGGCCGGGGTGTAGGGACGCGGCCTGCGGGGACTGCCTCAGAAGGAGGTCCCGTCAAGAGGACAGGTGGCGCCCACCTCATTTGCTCGGAGATTGCCGTTGGCCGCGCTCGTCAGCACCAAGCCGGAGGCACAATGGGCCTGCTCGGTTGGGTTTTCCGGTCAGGGAACCAAATGTTGTGGCCAGCAAGAAATAACCCAAACGGCACTCTTGGGAGCACAGGTGAACAAAGTTTTAGTATGCTCGGGCTCAGAGGAGAGTCAAATCTCCAAAAAATCTGAGCCCTGTTTTCTGATTTTCATAAGTTTATATAGGTACACTAAGCAGACACATTCCTGAGCAAGTGGGCAGGCAGGGTTACAAAGGCAGAGAAGCAAGGTTAGGATATCTTTCTAAAAGCAGAAGGCCATTAGGGAGGAAAAAGAGTCATTATCTGTATAGAGTTGTAAATTTCGATTCAAAGGGGCAGCCTGGGGTGCTTATCTTCCTGACTTGGATTCCATGGAGAAAAGGGGAGGAAAGAAGGGAGAGAGAGGGACCAGGGACCCAGGGGTGTTTATTTTTTCACAGCTGTGGCTTTCTGCTGAGGGCAGGGATGGGATCCTGTCATTTCCCTCATCAATATAAGATTCTTACATGAAAGTACACACACAGAAGCAGATCTGCAGGAAAAGAGAGTGCTCCATAGACTGGAACCCAGGAAGAGAGATGAACCTGGTAGTCTACACCTGACCTTGTGGAGAGAGCAGAACTGAGCCCTGAAGGAAACAAGCCCCTAGGAAAGGGTTGAGCCTTATGCCAGCCTACAGCTGAGATCAGAAGAAGCTGGGACCACAGAGCCTTAAGAGGAAAGGGGAAGACTGAACCCTCACAGACTGAGTGCTCCATCTTGCATCAACACATGGCAACAGACCTTGGATGAAAAAGTACTTCTTATGGTAACTTGAGTTGGACTTTTTAGGGCCTGGTACCTGTAAGCTTCTACCCCAAATAAATACCCTTTATAAAAGCCAACAGAGTTCTGGCACTTTGCATCAGCATACGTTTGGCTGACTAATACACCTAGAATGATGTATTTCCTAGAATTCCAGAGAGCAATGGTTTTACTTAGCTGTAGGGGGTTCCCTGTAGTTTCCATAATTATGAGCTCAGCAGTAGTTAAGTGTAAACTCACAGCCGGCTAACTCATTTACATGCACTGGTGAATGAACTTAGGAGTTCCCAACAATCAAAAAAAATCTTCAGCAAAAGCATCTGGAATGCTATGATTACTCTGTTCATTTTGGATGTTTTGCTATTATACCTCATAGTTTCTGAAGAGATGAAAGTGATTAGGTTACTTGTGCTTAATAAAGTGATTGTCCTTTTGTAACCAAAAGGGGATGAATATTTCAATGCTGTATATACTATTAGAAGACCTTAATTTTTTATTTTCATGGAGTACAGTTATATAATACTGACTATTGGCACACAAGTCACCCTTCCTTCTCTGTCCTAATATGTATCCATTCCATCAGGATGGAAATAATAGAGTAATTTTATTAAAAAAAGTGTCCAAAAGACTTTATTTTGCTCTTCAATTCCAAGATATAACATACAATTATAAACTAGTGTGATATCATTTGCTTTAAGAAATTTATCTGAACTATTCCTTTAGGGGAAAAATACAGAGCATTCATCCTTCCTCTCCTTGGTGAATGGCTCTCTTCTCCACTCCTCACAGCCATCCAGTTGGAAAGGGATATTAAACATTCAGACAGCCATCCCAACTTCCACCCTCAAGCTAGCAGTGCTCAGTCACTAGTCATACCACACACACCAAGCACTAAACCATGTCATGTCCTCAATGAAGGTGAAACTAGTACATAGGTTCCCTACATTAACTTCCCTGTGGCCTATAGGTTCCCTACATTAACTTCTCTGTGGTCTATAGGTTCCCTACATTAATTTCCCCATGGCGTAAAAGATCACAAAGCCCACCACAATTATGACCCTGGTCAGCATTTGGCATAAAGCATGTCAAAACAAATCTCTACACATGATATTGAAAGCTCTCTCCCAACATATATAGCTTCCATGTCACTTCTATAAGTATTCAATTATTCATTTGCATATTCAATAAATATTTAGAGAGTATCTACTATGTGCTAACTTATGGGAATACAACAATGAACAAGAAAGACTCATTTTCTGCCTCACTGAACTTCCATTCTAGAAAAACATTCTAGACAGACAATAAATAAGTAAACATATAAAAATAAGATAATCAGCACTAGTGATAAAAGACAAGAAGGAAGCTAAAAGGGTATTGTGACAGTTTGGGGCTTTTCTGGATCCCAGAAAAGATCTTGTCCTTAGAGCTAATCCACTCCAAAGGGTGGAGGACCCTTTGACTGATTGGATTCAGTTGGGGAGGGAGATTTGATTGGATTACTTCAGTGAAGTGTTATCCAGGGTGGGTCTTGGTCCTCTTGATGGAGTACTTTATAAACAGAGGACTGAAAGCAGAAAAACACAGAGAAAAATGACAGAAACAGTGAAACCTGAGAGGCTGAGAGAGAGGTCCTGGGGGCCAGAAGCTGGAATCAGAGGAGCATAGAGGCAAGGAAAGAGGCCCCTGAAATCAGAGAGGAGAACCAGAGGAGAGGGGAGAGAGGAGCCAGTTGCCTGATGGCCCACAGCTGAGCTCGAGGGAGAAAGTGAGCATGGAGGGGAAAGCAGAGACCTTGGAGAGCCACTATTGTATCTTGCCACATGGCAGGAATCCAGGATCAGCAGCAGCTGATCTTTGGAGAGAAAGCATCTCTGATGATGCCTTGATTTGAACATTTTCCTAGCCTCAGAACTGTATGCTTTTAACCTAATAAATTCACATTATAAAAGCCAACACATTTCTGGTATATTGTTACCAGCAGCTTTTGGAAACTAACACAGGTATCATGATAGAATATAAATTGGGGTTAAAGTTGGGGAAGGTGAGCACTGTTTTAGAAAACAGTGTAGAATGCTTCTCTGAATTGGTGACTGTGGTGGCTTAGAGTATTACCTCAGAAAAATATTTTCTTAATCTTAATCCATTCCTATGGCTTTGAAACCATGGTAAATAGGAGCTTTTGATGAGGTTACTCCAGTTAAGGTGTGACCCAAGTGAATCAGGACGGTTCGAAATCCTTTTACTGATGGCCTTATAGAGAAGTCCACAGAGAGAGAAGCCATGGGGAGCGGCAAGAAGCTGGAAGTTAACGGAACCTGGCAGAGAAAGAAGATGTTAAGGAAAAGCCAAGGACCAAGAATCACCAGCAGCTCACCCCAGAATGCCACAGTTTTCAGGAAGAAAACCTCACCTTGCTTACATCTCTATTTTAGACTTCTCCTATCCTCAAAACTGCAAGCTAATACATTTCTACCTTTAAGCCACCTGTTTTAGTTTCCTAGGCTGTTCAAGGCAGATGCCATGAAATGGGTTGGCTTAAACTGTGAATTTATTAGCTTACAGTTTGAGGCAAGGAAAATTTCCAAGTCAAGGTTATGTTTCTTTTCAAAAGCTGGCTGCTAGGCAATCCTTGGTTACTCTGCCACATGTAAGGCACATGGCAACATCTTCCGGTCTCTCCCTTCTCTTCCGGGTTTCACTGATTTTAGCTTCTTGCTTCCCTGGCTTTCTCTCCCTCTGCATTTTATTCTTTATAAAGAACTCCCTTAATAGGATTAAGACCCATCCTGAGTGAGGTGGGTCACACCTTAAGTGAAGTAGCCTCATCAAAAGGTTATACTTACAATGGGATCATACCCACAGGAAAGGAATAACTTTAAGACATGTTTTTCTGGGGTACATATAACTCCAAACCACCACACCAACACATTGCATGGTATTTTTTTTAGCAGCTAGGAAACTAATAAGCAACATTTACGCTAACTTTAAAAGTCAGGAAAAAATATTTTAGGAATAGAGAACAATAAATGCGAAGACCTTATGGCAAGGAAGAGCTTCTAGGAACTGTTTGAAGACCTGGGACTGATGGAGGTGCAAAAACAGAACAAAAATATAGCTGAAGACCAAGTAATACAGCACATAAGAAAATGGGATTTTAATATCTTTCAATATACTTTAAAATAAAATTCCAGGGAGTAGCTTAATAAGATTTGGAATTTAGAAATAAATTGGTGGGAAACAAGATTACAAGAAAAAGATGATTATGTCTTAAACTAAAGATATAGCAATAGCTATTTACAGAAATGAACAGATTGTTTACAAATTATTTGAGAGATAATTGGAAGAATTTGGTATTGGATGGTATATTTCTATTGTCATACTTAAACAAGTCAGTTGGAATTTGAACTCCATAATGACATTTTTAAAAAATTTGTCTTTATATCCCCTATGTCCAGAATTATGTTCATCCAGCACATTCTAAATCGTTAATAAAACTTGCATTGCCCTGCCATACATCTTTAGGAATGGCCTTGCATACTTTAAGAAAGACTGGGAACTGGGCCAAAGATAAATAAATAACAACAAAAAAACAGACCAAGGAATTATGCTTGCAGGGAATTCTTAGGAGAGATAAGACATCTATGGAGAACGAATTAGGGTACTTCTTTCCAAGGCTGGCATTTAGGAAGGGCATCTATTTCAAACCAGTGCTCACTCATAGAGCAGCTAGATCAGTTGGTCAAGAAGGTTTGTACTTAATCTATAGGTACATAGCATCTAGAGGATGACTATGGAGATACATAGGAGACCATGGGCCATCCCTGTAGGTGTGTGAACTGTGAACTTTCCTCAAGGGAACCAATGCTTTGTGGAAAACAAGAAATCTGTGCAGAAACACTTCCTTACTAACAATACAATGTTCATCCAAATGTCTAGCCAGCTCTTACTCACTAAACAGGGAATATTTATCTTGCCATTTTGAATTTAGGGAAAATATCAGAAACTACTTAAGAGATAATGAGTTACATTTACACAAGAGGCTGTTTTTAAATTAGTTATCATCTATACTCATTGTCCATTCTCTTTCTGTAAAGATGCAGATGAAGATGCCAGTATCTCCCAGAGTAAAAGTCACTCATCCTAGCCTCTTGATAATTAAAGAAACTCACAACTGAAAGCAATGCTTTCAGAATCTACGTTAATAACATCAGATAGAGGGCTGATTATGGGATTGAGAAGCTGGGAAAAAGAAAGAAAAAGAAAGGTTGCCTTGAAGAAAAAGGAAATTGTATAAGGAGAAAGTTATATGCCTTGTATTTCTTCTGAGGATGAAAAGAGCCCATCACTAAGGGTTATATTGCCACCAATGGAATATTCATTTAAATAAAAAATCAAAAAATAGTTTTATAAAATAAAACATATTAAAAATTTTATAAACAGATTCCTTCCATGTGTGATTTATCAAAAGCCCTTCCCCAGAGAAAGAGAGTTTTTTAACCTTTCAGATCTGCTGATTATGGGACTGTGGCAAAGGTCATATAGTTTTCCCGAGCTACAGGAAAGAGCAAAGAAAACATTGGAAATGGGGACTGGAGTCAGGTGGAGTTATGTAGGTGAGTATGGCAGGAAGGTGCTAGTTATTTTTTTTTTAATATCAAGAAATAGGAGGTTGATTTCCAGAGAGTGCCCTACCCCAGTCAACCCCATGTTAGATTGCTAGTTATTAAAAAAGATATTTTTAAAACAGTAGGGAAAGGAATCACATAAAGCCATTATTTGAAGGTTTTTGTTTTATCTTTACAACTCTTATAAATCTTGCATACCACACACACACACACACACACACACTCACACATATAAAATTTCCTCTAAATCATCACAAAGAACTGAAGTTTCAGAAAGCGTGAGGCAATAATTTGTCTTATACTCCATTTTGAGAAGCAACTAGGAAGATCACCGAGCAAGAATTGAGAGACCTGAATTCTCATCATAGCTCAGCAACCAAAACCTTTGTGATATTGGAAAGGTCATTCAATCTTCTTCTAGAGAAGTTCTTTCCTATTAACTTGAAAGATTTTTATAGAATGTTAAGGAATAGGCTAACTCTAAAATTCTACATTACTATGAATACAAAAGTGAATTGAAAGTAAAAGTTACACAAAAGTAAATTGAGAATGATGTGGGTGAGAATGTAGAGTGGCAATGACATAATCACCATTGTGTATAGATCCAACACACAAGAGAAATAATTTGATTTTTTCTTATTCGTAAAAATTGAACTCACCTCTCTTATTCTGTGAGATAACAAAGAGACAGGATATAAAAGCATCCTCACTATATAGATGGACAGATAGTGACCCAGGGACCTCAGGTATCATAAATAAACCATTAGCAATTTTATCTAACCAAGATGTAGTAATGATCTTGATTTCACATTATTACCCACAGTAAACTAGGCAAGAAGAAATCATTAGCATCAGAGAAGGGTTCTATCTGAATAGGAGAGTATTTTGAAAGTCACTTGCTCCTTGGGAGTTTCTCTTACAATAGGCTTAAATCTGGTCTATTAGTGCCTTGGTTCTAGCAACAGCAGAGCCACTTACCAGCTGTGTATTTTGGGCAACTCACCTCTCTCTGCTTCAATTTCCCACATTGGTGAAATGGAGATAATAATATACCCTATAGGTAGTCTTGTAAGGATTAATAAGATGATGCATATAAAGCTAAGTAAAATACCTGACACATGGCACACACTTAATAAATTATTATTACTATTATTATTATTACAAAAGTCCCCCTTGTAAAGTGAATTGAATAGGGAAAGTATAACCCTACCATGATCTCTATGATCTCCAAAATATTTATCCCAAACTTCTCCTCTTGGATCTGGGAGATTAAGAATTAATCTAGGAAATAGCCTGAAGATGAGGACAGGAGCAACTTAGTTCTGAACACACCATCTTCCTCCCGTTTTCCTCAGAGCCACAGTCCTATGTGACAGCTGATAAATCACTATTATTATATCCCCCAACTATTCTGACAAGCCCTTCTTTCCAAAAACCTAAAATTTTTTGGGAGTCATTTCTAACATGCTCCTGAGAAATGTCATTTGGGCTCCCATGGTACCCTCTTCACAACTCCAATAAAAATCTACTCATTGCATTGTAATTTTTGGCTCATATTTTGAGAAAAATATAACATAAACTCTGGGCCCCTTCTGGTCATGGAGCATGTCTCATTTATCTCTATACATTCATCCAATGCCTAAGATAGGCCCTGGCACACTATAGGTCCTCAAAATGCATTTGTTGAATAAATGGATAGATGAATAAATGGATTTATAAATGAACAAATAAGTGAATGAATTATTTTGAAATACAAATTGTCAAATACTTCCAAATTCAATTGTTTTATCAATTCACTTAGTGTCTCCTTACTCTGCCTCATAATTTCTGATTTCATTACCTGGAACCCTCTTTTCAAAATATTGATTTCACCTACATTAATTTCAATGAAGAGTTTGTTTACATTTGTGTTTCTCTTTTTTCTATTTTCTTTCAAATTTGTTGTCATCATCTAATCTAATCCCTTCAAAATGATACATATCAGGACCTACTTTTCTATCCCCTTCACAGTGCCTATCCTGAAGACACTTCACAAGAAGTACTGAATGTGTTGGGCTTTTTTCCCAACTTTTTTTTCCTAAATGACAATGACTGGACTCAAAATTTTGGAAAGTTATTTTAATGATTTGGAACTCTCTGAACACCCACAAATCAGAACAGCCTTCTTTGGGTTTGAGATTAAGAATTGCTCTTACTGAAAATATGAGATGACCGAGGTGTCATCAGGTATGTGATGACCCTGTTCACCCTTTGGTTTTAAAAAGCTTTAGCTGTGGGGATACAGTATAAATAAAAAGAGTTTGTTCACCAACTACATGGTTAAGATCTGCTCTACACAATCACCATGTGTCCCTAAGACTTTTCCTTGCTTGAGGACTTCTGCTTTTCACCACTCTTTTCTGAATATTTTACATAATCATTCCCATCTCAAAAATAGAGTGGTTTATGTACATATGATATCATCATTCTTCCACCTACCAATTATTGTGCCAGTCTTGGTGTAGTCAAGGAGTATGAGAAGGGGTAGAAGGTGCCAAGTCTTACCCCATCCACAAAAGAGATCTTTGTCTTCTATATTTTAGTATTTTTAGTTCCTGCCCTGATGTAACAATAACTAGCATCATGGGGTATGACTAAGAGAATTGATTCTCTAGAGACCTGGGGGAGCCAAGTAAGAATCAAACCCCTCAGGGAATAATTTCCAGTGTGCTTCATTAAAAGAGCAGTGAAATACAGCATTTAGTTGTTCAGAAAAGTAAGAAATGTGGTTAGTTTCCATGGTTTGGGAGTGGGAAATATTATGATGTGTGATATTGTGTCTCCTAGAATACGATGTGTTTTTCCAATTCTGCTGTTCTAAAGGACTGTTTCACATAGAGATGCTGATCCTTAGGAAAATGTAGATCTGTTCAAATCCAATATGAATATTGCATAAATTACTTGATCAGATTAGATTCAGTTACAAAGAGGACCTTAAAGGTCCAACCCCGAAATTCTAAACTAGCTTTCTAAATTTTATTCATTGAATTCTACATGTGCTTAATAATTATCTACTATATGTCAGACAATGTAGTAAGTACCAGACAAAAAGATGAACAAGAGAAACATTGCTTCCCTGAATCAACCTGTAATTGACTTTCCCTTCTCTGACTCCTCAAATACTTGTCTGTACCTCTCACTTAGAACGTAACATACTGTTTTCACTGACAATTATCCTTTTATGTGTGAATGTTTTCAATTCTAAACTAGATTGTTGGGGACCTTCACAGTAGCACTCACATTATGCACCTTGTCAGCACCACCGGTGACCCGCAGGTCGGCACCGGTGGCTTATCAGCACTACCGGTGACCCGCAGGTCGGCACCGGAGATATGTAACATGGCTGTTAGGAATGAAACAAAGAACAGTGTTAGCTGCAGTTAGCCTTCTTCTAGGAAGTTAGAGAGTTT
>JAQZBX010008927.1:5812-47222 GCA_029593785.1 Cabassous unicinctus | reverse complement strand
TAACTTCTCAATCTCTCTGTGCTTCCCCTACCAATCATAGCTGCTATTCTGTTTCCATCTCTTTAGTTTATTTGTATTTTGTAAAAACAGTCTTATATATGCAATATTACCCATATTTGTATTTCACATGAGGTTTTACTATATTATACAGTCCCATGTTACATTTTTTTAGCTTTCCTTCTAGTAATAGACATGTCCTTAGACTTTCCCTTTCAACCACTGTCATACCCATGTAATAGCTCTGCTAGTTACAAACATTATGATGTGCTTTCACCATTTCTATTCATTTCCAAAGATTTGCAAACAACTTTTTACCAGTTTTGCACAGATTGGCCCTCAGCTTTCCATTCTCTAATCTCATCCTATTTTCTGGTGACCTATATTCTAATTCTTAACTCCATGAGTTTACATAATATATTTAGTTCATAATAGCATGATCATACAGTATTTGGCCTTTTGTGTCTGGCTTGCTTCACTCAACATAACGTCCTCCAGGTTCATCCATGTTGTCATACGTTCACAACTTCATTTCTTCTTACAGATGCATAATATTCCATCGTGTGAATACACCACAGTTTGTTTATCCATTCATCGGTTGATGGACACCTCAGTTGTCTCCAATTTTTGGCAATCATGAATAACACCATGATGAACGTCAGTGTGAAGATGTCTGTTTGTGTCACTGCTCTCAGTTCTTCTGGATATATACCTAGTAATGGTATTGCCGGTTCACATGGCAAATCTATATTCAAATTCCTTAGGAACTGCTAAAAAATCCTCCACTGTGGCTGTACCATCCTACATTCCTACCAATAGTGAATAAGTGCTCTTGTCTCTCCAACATTTAGTTTTCTAACTTTTTAATAGTGGCCATTCTTATAGATGTGAAATGATATCTCGTCATAGCTTTCATTTGCATTTCCCTGATTGCTAGTAATGTTGAACATTTTTTTCATGTGTTTCTTTGCCATTTTTATTTCTTTTTGGGACAGCTGTCTTTTCAAGTTTTTTGCCCATTATTTAATTGGATAGTTTGTCTTTATTTTGTTGAGTTGTATGATTTTCTTATATATCATGGATATTAAACCCTTATCAGATACGTAATTTCCAAATATTTTGTCCCATTGAATCAGCTGCCTTTTCATCTTTTTTAAAAAAAATTATTTTAAAAACAATTTATTGAAGTGTATCATTCATACATGAACATACATAAACAATAAGCGTTTAGTAAACATTGTGAACTTACAAAACATACATGCGTAACATCATACAGGGATCCCATATATCACCCCGCCACAAGTACTTTGCACTGTTGTGAAACATTTGTTAGCAAATTATGAAAGTGCCTCAATCAAAGTATTACTAACTATAGTCCATATCTTACTCCCCTATACGTTTTTTTTTTAAAGATTTATTTATTTACTTACTTACTTTTATCCATTTTTCCTTCCTCCCCCCCCCCATTTTTGCTGGTTTTTGTCTATTCATTGGGCAACTCTGTGCCCGTTTCCTGCCCTCTCTTCTCTTCCTTCTCCTCCTTTCTTCACCAAGATTCGATCCTTGGAATTTCCGATGTGGGAGAGAGGCGCCCTACCACCTGTGCTACCTTAGTTCCTGGTTTTTCGGCGCCTCTTCTGTTGGCTTTCCCTTGTGTCACTCTCCTGTTATGTCATCACCTTGCTGCATGGCTCGGTGGAGCCTGGCGGCACACCTGTGCACAGAGCCTTGGTGGCTCACCCGCTCACGGGACCTGGGGGGCTCACCCGCACATGGGGCCTGGCTGCGCACCCACACATGGAGCCTGGTGGCCCACGCAACTTCTATATTTTTCTTTTTTCAGGTTTTTACCTGGAGGTCCTGGGGATCAAACCCTGGTCCCTCCATATGGGAGATGGAAACCCAACCATTTGAGCCACATCCGCCTCCCTGCTATATCTCTTAAGGTTGACCAAAGATACCTAGAGTTACAGTCATTTCCCATACAGGATGGCCATATAATAATTCAGGCTTGGTTTATCACCAGCATTCTAAAAACTAGACCTAGGGAGAAAAAGTAGGTCTGGGGACACATGCATGGCTTCTAATATAGCGAATGTTTAGCCCACCCTGATTATCACAAAATCAGGACAGCGAGAATATTCACACTTTTTACCCTTTTGATGAAGCTCTTTGAGGTGAAAAAGTCCCATTTATCTAATTTTTCTTTTGTTGCTTGTGCTTTGGTTGTAAGGTTTAAGAAACTACTACCTACCACAAGATCTTGAAGATGTTTTCCTACATTTTCTTCTAGGAGTTTTATGGTTGTTGTTTTTATATTTAGGTCTTTGATCCATTTTGAGTTAATTTTTGTATAAGGTGTGAGATAGGGTTCCTCTTTCTTTCTTTTGTATATAGCTATCCAGTTCTCCCAGCACCAATTGTTGAATAGACTGTTCTAGCCCAGCTGGGTAGGCTTAAAAGCCTTGTCAAAAATCTCTTGACTGTAGATGTGAGGGTCAATTTCTGAGTTTTCAATTCAGTTCCATCGGTCAATCTGTCTGTTCTTGTGCCAGTACCATGTTGTTTTTACCAAGGTAGCTAAGTAATATGCTTTCAAGTCAGGAGATGAGAGTCCTCCAACTTTGTTCTTCTTTTTAAAGACATTTTTGTTTATTCAAGGCCCCTTGCCCTTCCAAATAAATTTGATTATTGGCTTTTCGATTTCCACAAAAAAGGCTGTTGAGATTTTTATTGGTATTAAATCTGTAAATCAGTTTGGGTAGAACTGACATTTTAATGATATTTAGTCTCCCAATCCATGAACACGGAATGTCCTTCCATTTATTTAAGTCTTCTTGAATAGTATGATGACAGCGGGCATCCTTGTCTTGTTCCTGATCTCAGTGGGAAAGCTTTCAGTCTTTCACCGTCGAGTACAATGCTAGCTGTATGTTTTTCATATATGCACTTTACCATATTGGGAAAGCTTCCTTCTATTCCTATCTTTTAGCATGTTTTTATCAAGAAAGTGTACTGTATTTTGTCAAATGCCTTTTCTGCATCAATAGAGAGGATCATATGATTTTTCTTCTTTAATTTAGCAATGTGGCTTATTACACTAATTGATTTTCTTGTGTTAAACCACCCTTGCATACCTGGGATAAAAGCCACTTGATCATGGTATAATTCTTTTAAAATGTTTTTGGATTCAGTTTGCAAGCATTTTGTTGGGGATTTTTGCATCTATATTCATTAGAGATAATGGTCTGTGATTTTCTTTTTTAGTAGTATCTTTATCTGGTTTTGGTATTAGGGTGATGTTGGCCTCATAGAATGAGTTTGGTAGCATTCTTTCCTGTTAAATTTTTTGAAAGAGCTTGAGCAAGATGAGTATTAGTTCATCTTTGAATGATTGGTAGCATTGACCTGTGAAACCACCTGGTACTGGGATTTTCATCTTTGGGAAGTTTTTGATGACTTTCAATCTCTTTACTTGTGATTGGTTTGTTGAGGTCTTCTATTTCTTCTAGGGTCAGTGTAGGTGGTTCGTGTGTTTCTAGGATTTTGTCCATCTCATCTGCATATTTTAGTTTTTTGGCATACAGTTTTTCATAGTATCCTCTTATGATCTCTCTTATTTCTGTGGGCTCAGTGGTAATGCCCTCCCACCATTTCTGATTTTATTTATTTGCATCTTCCCTCTTTTTTTCTTTGTCAGTCTAGCCAAGGGTTTGTCAATTTTGTTGATCTTTTCAAAGAACCAACTTTTGGTTTTGTGGATTCTCTCTATACTTTTTTTAACTTGATTTCCTTTATTTCTGCTCTGATCTTTACTATTTCTTTCCTTTGACTTGGTTTGGGATTAGTTTGCTGGTTTTCTTTTTTTCTAGTTCCTCCAGGTGTGCAGTTATGTCTTCAATTTTATCTCTTTCTTCTTTTTTAATGTAAGCATTGAAAGCGATAAATTTCCCTCTCAAACTGCCTTTCTGGTGTCCCATAGGTTTTTATATGTTGTGTTCTCATTTTCATTCATCTCAAGATATTTGCTGAATTTTCTTAGAATTTCTTCTTTGGCCCACTGATTATTTAAGAGTGTGTTGTTTAATCTCCATATATTTATGAATTTTCCCTTTTCCCACCCATTATTGATTTCTAGCTTCATTCTGTTATGATTAGAAAAGGTGTTTTGTATTAAAGATTTATTTATTTATTTTTCCCCCCTCCCTCGTTGTTTTGAGCTTGCTGTCTGCTCTCTGTGTGTTCTTCTGTGCCTGCTTGTCTTCTCTTTAGGCAGCACCAGGAACCGATCCTAGGACCTTCCAGAGTGGAGAGAGGCTTCTCAATCTCTTGCGTCACCTTAGCTCCCTGTTCCTGCTTCATCTCTTATTGTCTCTCTTCTGTGTCTCTTTTTGTTGCATCATCTTGCTACACCAGCTCTCTGTGTGGGCCAGCTCTCTGCTCGGGCCAGCTTGCCGCATGGGTCAGCTTACTTTTCACCAGGGGACCCCAGATATCGAACCCTGGACCCCCTATATGGTAGATGGGAGCCCAGTTGCTTGAGCCACATCTGCTTCCCAATTTCAATCTTTTTAAATTTATTGAGACTTGTCTTGTGACCCAATATATGGTCTATCTTAGAGAAGGATCCATGAGCACTTGAAAAGAATGTATATCTTGCTGTTTTGGGGTGCAATGCCCTGTAGATGTCTGTTAGGTCTTGTTCATTTATCATATTATTCAAGCTCTCTGTTTCTTTATTTATCCTCTGTCCAGGTGTTCTATCCAATACTGAGAGTGGTATATTGAAGTCTCCAACTATTATTGTAGAGACATCTATTTACCCCTTTAGTTTTGTCAGTCTGTGCCTCATGTATCTTGGGGTACTGAGGTTAGATGCATAAATATTTAGTATGGTAATTTCTTCTTGCTGAATTGCCCCTTTTGTTAATATTTAATGACCTTCTTCATCCCTTAGTAGAGTTTTGCATTTAAAATCTATTTTATCTGATATTAGTATCACTTCTCCAGCTCTGTTTTGGTTACTATTTGCATGGAATATCTTTTTCCAACCTTTCACTGCTAATTTAGTTATGTCCTTACATCTGAGGTGAGTCTCTTGTAGAGCCATCATATAGATGGCTTATATTTTTCATCCATTCTATCAGTCTATGTCTTTTGATTGGGGAGTTCAAACCAATAACATTCAATGTTATTACTGTAAAGGCATTATTTACTTCATCCACTTTGACATTTAGTTTTCTGTTGTCATATCATACTATTGTCTATCTTTTTACCCTTTAACTTACCCTTTCCAATAATCTTCATTTCTACACTCTTCTCCAAGTCTCTTGCCCTTGTTTTTTTCCTTTCAGGCTGTAGCACCCCCATTAGTATCTCTTGTAATTTCGGTCTTTTGGTAACATATTCTATCAGTTTTTGTTTGTCTGTGAAGACTCCGAACTCCCCTTAATTTTTGAAGGACAGCTTTGCCGGATACAGAATACTTGGCTGGCAGTTTTTCTCTTTCAGTACCTTAAATACATCATACCACTTTCTTCTCTCCTCCATGGTTTCTGATGAGAGGTTGGTACTTAATCTTATTGAATTTCCCTTATATGTGATGCTTTGCTTTTCTCTTGCTGCCTTAAGAATCTTCTCTTTATTTCTGATATTTGTCTTTCTCAATAGTAGGTGTCTCAGGGTAGGGTCTATTTGGATTTATTCTGTTTGGGGTGTGTTGTCCTTCTTGGATATTGATATTTATGTCTTTCATAAGGTAGGGAAGTTTTCAGTTATTATTTCCTCAAATATTCATTCTCCCCTTTTTCCATTTTCCTCTCCTTCAGGGACACTGATAATGCTTATGTTTTTGTGTTTCACATTGTCATCCAATTCTCTGAGACCCTGTTCCATTTTTCCATTCTCTTCTCTTTCTGTTCTTCTGCCTTTTCCAGTTCAGATGTTCTGTCTTTGAAATCACTAATTCTATCTTTGAGCAATTCAAACCTACTCTTATGTGCCTCTATTGTATTTTTAATCTCATCCATCATGTCTTTCATTCCCGTAAGATCTGTTACTTTTCTTTGCAGACTTTCAAGTTGTTGTTTATGCTCACCTGGTATCTTCTTAATATCCTTTATCTCTTTATTTTCTTTCAGTTCTTTAACTTGATTTAGGAGAGTTGTGTGATTATCATTGATTAATTGTTTTAAATCCTGTATCTCTTCAGGATATTTGGTTTGTTCCTTTGGCTGGGCTATCTCTTCCTGTTTCCTAGCATGACTTGAAATTTTTTGCTGATGTCTAAGCATCTGAATGTGTTGATGAATTTACTTTGATGGTCAATTTCTCTCTCTTGCCTAGTGGTTTTGTTTCATGGCTTTTCTTTGATTTTTTTGGTCTACTTATTATGAGTCTTTAAAATTGCCCTGCTTAAGTTACCAAAATATGTCTAGGAGCTCATTAATGTGGTGCAGATTCTCTCCAAGGGGTCTGGGACGTGAGACTTCTAAAAGCATTTTTTTCTTCTTGCAGGTTCCAGGCTGGCCAGCAGATGGTGCTTGTTGGTGAATCTTTCCATGGAGGTGTCTTTTTTAAGAATTTGAAAAGACATTTTTCCAGGGAAGGTATACAGATGCCAAATAAGCACATGAAAAGATGCTCAGCATCATTAGCCATGAGGGAAATGCAAATCAAATCTGAAATGAGAAATCACCTCACCTAATAAAATGGCTATTTTTAAAAAAATGTATAATATTAAGTGCTAGTGAGGATGTGGAGAAATAGGAACCTTAGTGTATTGTTGGTAAGGATGTAAAATGCTACAGCCATGGTGTAAAACTGGTGGTTCCTCAAAACATACAACTACCATGTGACTGGGCAATTCCAACTTCTAGGAATTTCAAAACAATTGAAAGCAAAAATTCAAACAGTTATTTGTAAACCAATGTTCATAGCATCATTATTTACAATAACCAAAAGGTGGAAACAACCCAAATTTCCATCAACAAATGAATGGATAAACAAAATGTGGTATATCTGTCCAATGGAATATTTTTCAGCCATAAAAATTCATAAAGTTCTGATACATGGTACAAAATGAATGAACCATGAAAATATGTTGAATGAAATAAGACACAAAAGGACAGACACTGTACAATTTCACTTATATGAAATATATGTATTTACAACACAAATACATAAAGACGGAAAGTATAGTACAGGGATGTGATGGGGGGATAGAGAATGGGGAGTTAATGCATAATGGGTGCAGGATTTCTGTTTGGGGTGATGGAAAACTTCTGATAATGGATTGTATTGGTATCACAACATTGTAAATGCGATTAATCCCACTGAATCGTATGCTTGGGAGTGGTTTAGATGGCAAGTTTTATGTAGTATATAATTCCACAGCGAAACAAGAGAGGGAGTCTAAAGAGACAATGAAAACTAAATGCAACACATGATCCTGAATCTAATAATGGAAAAAAAGGCCCACAAGCACATTATTGGGGAATATGAAAACATTGGAATATAGACTATAAGTTTTATATCAATGTTAAATTTCTTTAACATGATAACTGTACTTAAGGTGGTTACATAAGTGAATATCCTTGTCCTTAGGAAAAGTACATGGGATGCATCAATGTTGTGTGCAACCTACTCTCAATTTTAGAAAATAGAGATGATGATAGATAATTTATTGATAGATACAATAAATGTGGCAAGTTGGATTGGGGATATTTTGGAGTTCTCTTATTTTTGCAACTGTCCTGTAAGCTTGAAATTATTTCAAAATAAAACAATTTTTAAAAAGATAAAAGAAAAGGCTGAAGAATGATTCCAGAGTAAATGAGACTAAAGATTCATGACAACTGAAGACCAAACATGGTTCTGAACTGGATCCTTTTGCTATAATTGCAACATTTATTGAAACTTGACTGGGGTCTGAAGATCAGATTATTTCAATGTTAATTTCCTAATTTTGATGGTTATATTGTGGTTATGTAGGAGACATTCTTTGTTTGTAGGAAATGCACACTAAAATATTTTGGGGGTTCTGGGGGTGATGAGGCATCAGATTGACAACTTAAGTTCAATGGTTCTGGAAATTTCTTTGTACTTTACTTAAGATTGTTTCAAACACTGCTTAAAATATTATGGTCTCTCTAGCTGCAAAACTTATGCAAACCACTCTTATAGAATCTCTTGGTATAAGGAACATTAAAAATCATGACAACACTTACATTTTAGTACTAATAAACCTGTGGTCCAGAGGGTTAATGACTTTGCTAAAAAGGACTTGTTAATGGCAGAGCTAGGATAGGAATCAGTTATCCTGCCTCCTAGTCCTGGGATTGTTCCATTCTATTCCATTCTACAAATAATTGAAGCATTGTTCTAGACACTGGAGATGAAGTGGAGAGCAAGACAAAGTCTTTGCCCTCATGGAACTCTCAGTCCAATGAAGGTAATCAGACAACAAAAAAGTAAAGAAAAATATGGTAATATTTTAAAATGCCATGAAGGAAATAAAGCAAGGCACTGGTTAAGTCTTAGTTATGTGCTTTCACACTACTACTTGTGGTTTAAAAATGTCTGTGCAATTTTTTGATATTCTTCCCATTAAGAGGTGAGCCTTAAGTCTTCTCCCTTAGAATTGGGGTAGCCTTTTGTGATTGCTTTCACCAATAGAATATGATGGGAATAAAGCTGCATGACTTTCAAGACTAGGATACAAAAGGCCATGCAACAGCCTCTTGTATCTCTTTCATGGGATACTTGCTCTTGGAACCTACCACCAAGTTGTGATGAAGACCATGGAGGGGCCATATTTAGGTGCTCCAGCCAAGAGCCATTAGCCAGCAACAACCACTACATATGTGGCTGAGGAAGCCTCAAGACGACTCCAGACTCAATCCCCATCAGGTTGCAAGCAAATACATAAATACAGACAGACAGATTTTTTTTTTCACCAAAGTAATATATATGCACAACTTAAAAACTCATCTAGTTGCTACTAGGCTTACAGTGAAAGCAACAGTCCCTTGCTATACACCTCTCACTACAAATTCCTTTGACCCCCACATACAAATATTATCAACTCTTTCCATTGTTTTTTTTTCTCTAGCATTTACCTCCACAGTTCTAAATAAAATTATTATTTTGCTATTTATTTTTTCCCTTTAAACACCTCTTATTCTTTCAACATAGTTACAGTATAATTTTTGATTTCAATATTTATTGTTTCTTTGACCATGTATAAATTGTTCGAAGTTGAACCATATGGCATACTTTGATAATATTTCCTTGCTTAAACACTTTTTCCCTTGGAGTTAGTAATTTCATCTTTCTTTTGCTTTGTTTTATTTTCCTTGTAGCAATCACTGATTTTCAAATCTCTGATGGAACTGATAGAACTGATACGCTCCTCTGAATATATTCAAATTCATGAGTGAGTTCTCAGTTTAGTTTTCTTCACAGAGTGCTCACTTCTACAGTTTTGTCTTTTTGCTGCATTCTGGAATAGTTGTTTCCTGGTTGGCTTCACAGTTGTCATCCTGGGAGTTTCCCTTGCCCGTCTCTTGTGTTGGAGTCCCTGTCTTTAATTCCTTCATCATCCTTTTATTGGTTTACTCCTTTGGTGAGACAGCTTATCATCCAGTAGGTAGGGTACATTGGTGGGGAAAAAATGTGATTTTTGCGTGTCTAAAAACATATTTATTCTACCTCATGTTAGACTGATATTTTGATTGGGTATAGTTTTGCTCTTCTGACATCTGATGCCCTGATCCTTACATATGACAAGTTATTTTTCTCTCTGGAAGTTTGTAATCTTACCTGTATCCACAATGTTCTAAAGTTCCAAAAGATGTATTTGGTGTAAGTCTTTGTGATTGTTTTGGGCACTTGGTATTTACGTCTTATTCCTCTGACAATTCACATTCTTCTTGTTCTGTGACACTCTGTTTTCTTTCTTTGATATTTTTCTCCTTTTATAATCTCTTTTCTCATTTTCTGGAAACAATTATTATTCACATATTGGACCTCCCTATTTTCTTTATGTTTTCATTCTCATTCTCTCTGTCTATATTCTAGGATATTTACTCAATTTTATCATCTAGTCCTTCTATTGATTATTTTAAATTTTGCTACCATATTTTTTATTTCTATGAGCTCTTGTTTATTCTGTGTGTTCCCTTTTTATAGAAATCTGTTCTTCTATAATGGATGCAATCCCTTCTTATATAAGTGTGTGTGTGTATTTGTTTTCTGCACTGTTTTGAACTCTTTCATTTTAAATGATTTCCTCAAAGGTCTGATCTTAGATTCTCATTCACATTTAAGAATAAGATACTAACAAGCTGATTGGAAACTTGTCAACTGGTAGGCCTCACTGTAAGGGCTCAAGCCATCTTTCAATTTCCTGCCTGGGAGGTATAAACCTAGATGGCATTATGTCAGCCAAGCAGCAAAGGGAGCTGGAATCTCACGGCTCAGAGTGAAGGCTTTATTTTCTCAGTGTGTACCTCACCCATGCACATATCCATGTTTCTGAGTGCAGAGCCAGTCTGTTTCAGCTACAGAGTGCAACCTCTTATATTAGGATGGAGGAGGGGTGGCTTGTCGGGTTTCCCGGAGCCGGGGAGGGTACCCAGTGGTCTAACTGCTCCTTTTAAAGACTTCAACCAATCTTCCCATTTTCAACTCCACTCTGCACAACAGCTTTCAGTAGTGCCTCCTATTCCCCAGCCTTTCTGGAGTTCTGTGGGAACTGATTGGCTTGCTGCTTTTACCCTTACAGGAGTAGGTTTCAGTCATTCCAAAATGATCACTTTTCTTTTCAGCTGTGATCTCTTCTTCCATTCTCCTTCTGTGTTCCTTTTTTATCCCTTTATAATATATTACTGGAGTTTGGAGAAGGACCAGAGATAAACTCATATCTCCCATTTAATCTTTATACCTATATAAAGTTGATATTATCCTATTTTATGGATAAGGAACCTGGAGGCTCAGAGAGGTTAAGAAACGTGTCCAAAGTCACAAAAATAGTAAGTGGTGGAGTCCAAGTTCAGATGTCTCTATATTGCCTTCAATAGCCTCACTAAGCTTAAGTAGACACAATTTGCTCCAGTAAGATCTGGCATCAAGAAGTGTTCTAAAGCAAGCGAGTTTTTAGAGTTCTCTCTGTTTCCTATTGTAAAAATCAACAAGTTCATCCCCCTAGTGCTCAAACCTCATGTCTAGACAGTGTTCATTTTGTTAAGCTTAACTTGAACTCACTTCTCCTGGAGATGCAGGAATCTGTGTTAGGCGATTGCCAGCAAAAGTTCAAAAGGGTGGTGAAAGAGGAAACCAAATGGTGGTGATGGTGGCTGAGAGAGATGTTGGATTGTTGTGCAGGAGGAAAGAGTGTGTTTGCCTCTATGGAATGAAAGACAAGGCAAAATTGACTCAGACTGAACCCACAGAGACAATGGTTTATTACTCCATTGTACACAACAGCTAACGTAAAAAAGCCCTTTGGAAAGAGGAATAGGTCAGGTAACAATTTATAGCCACTCGGCTCCAAATACACTCTTCATTGCCTGCACTGAAAAAATAAAGATGATCCCTTTAAATATTTTTACTTTGCCAGGTGACATGACGTTCAGTTTTGTCAATATCAAACATTAGAGTGACATTACAGGAAGAAAGGCCTCTCTTCTCCTGCTTCTGGTATTCTTTTCCCAGCAGACGCATGGCTTCTTTAGCACCTGGCTCCTGCAGCATGAGTAGCTTCTCCAGTGCTTGGCTCCTGCATCACCAACCAGTCTCTAACACCTGTTCCCCCCAGTGCACGATGGGCAGTAGCACCCAAGGGCCAATAGCTTCCCCTAAGCCCTCTTCAGTTTCATGACAGATTGCTTCTAATAAGACACCTCCCCATGAACAGCATGGCACCATGGAAGGCACATTTCCAGCACGTGCTAAAGGGCAGACTTCCAGCAAGTTCCAACTGTAAAGCACCCCAGTGATTTCTCTGCCATCCAGTAAGGCATGCATGTCAGTCCTGGGGGGATGGTGGGCTTTTTCCTTGCTTGCTCTATCTCAGCACTAGGGAATGTGGCTGCTCCTTATATCCTCTATTCTTATATTATCCTCAGTATTACTCCAATTCCCTTTATAACTAATAAATACATAAAACTTCAAATTACAGTGGGGTTCTGTCCTCTGATTGGACCCTGATACAGAGTAACTGTGGTCTCTATGACCTTTATGATATTTTTCCAATAGCAATTCTTGGTGTGAACTGATTTAAAACTGTTTTAAAAAATGAATCTCTAAGGGTAAAAGTTTAGATATGAGGAAAAGATTGACATTAGGAAAGATTTGTGTATCATATTCAGCAACCAAGTAATAAACTGCATACCTATTATGGATAGAGACATAAAAGCACCTTATTGCTTTTGGATCTCTTTGACCTTGCAGTTCAGGTTTGGCAAAAGCATTTCATCTGTTTTTTGTTTGTTTTTTAAGGCTTTATTTATTTACTTTTGTCCATTTTTACCACCTTCCCGCGTTTTTGCTGTTTCTGTGTCCATTCACTGGGCAACTCTCTGTGTCCGTTTCCTGCCCTCTCTTCTCATCCTTCTCCTCCTGTCTTCACTGGGATTCAATCCTCGGAAACTCTGATGTGGGAGAGAGGCGTCCTACCACCTGTGCCACCTTAGATCCTGGTTTTTCGGCGTGTCTCATCTTGGCTCTCCCTTGTGTCACTCTGCTGTTACGTATCATCTTGCTGCGTGGCTCGGGGACTGGGGGGCTCACTCACTTGTGGGGCCTGGCGGCCCACCCACACACAGGGCCTAACAGCCCGCGCGTCTTCTATATTTTTCTTGTTTTTATTTTTACTGGGAAGTCCCGGGGATCGAGCCCAGATCCCTCCGTATGGGAGACGGATGCCCAATCATTTGCGCCACATCCATCCCCCTGCTACATCTCTTAAGGTTGACCAAAGATACCTAGAGTTACAGTCATTTCCCATACAGGATGGTCATATGATAAATCAGGCTTAGTTTATCACCAGCATTCTAAAAACCAGACCTAGGGAGAAAAAGTAGGTCTGGGGACACATGCATGGCTTCTAATATAGCGAATGTTTAGCCTACCCTGATTATCACAAAATCAGGGCAGCGAGAATATTCACAGAGCACTTCATCTTTAAACAAAACTGATGAGTTGTAGTGGCCATCTGGATTGAGAAGGATTTAAGGTCAGAAAATAATGATCCATTCATTTCTGATGTCTACCACAGGTAAAAGAGAGAATGGTGGAAAAGCATGGCTGTTAGATATTACTTAACCAGTTTCACAAATTAGTAAACTGAGGCACAGAGATCTAAATGACTTTCCCAAAGCAAAGTTATATAATGTAAAAGTTGAGGCTAGATCCATAATTATGATTTATAGCCCACTATTCTTTACATATTGCTACTTTAAGTGATGATGGTGTTTCCAGGAGATCGGGTAAGAAGACAGCACAAACAAGTTTAAGATGAGGTTTTTTTACCTTACATAATTATTAGGATCCAGGTGTGCATATCCAGGAGATCAGATTTACTGCCCACCATAGCCACAAATAGACGTGAAATAAAATGTACTTACAGAATTTTCTGCCTAACTCTAGAAATAGGATTTTTTTTTTTTAAAGATTTATTTATTTTATTTATTTATCCCCCCCTTGCTGCTTGTGCTGCTGTGTCCATTCGCTGCGTGTCTTCTCTGTGTCTGCTTATCTCCCCCTTGCTGTGAGGTCTTGCCGCATCAGCCCACGGCGCCGCGCGAGCCGGCCTGCCCTCACAAGGAGGTGCCGGGAACCGAACCCAGGGCCTCTCATATGGTAAACGGGTGCTCTATCCATTGCGCCACACCCGCTTCCTGCTGTGAGATTGCTGCATCAGCCCACCGCACCGCTCAGGCAGGCGTGCCCTCACAAGGGGGCCTCGGGACGCGAACCCAGGCCTCCCATATGGTAAACGGGGGCTCTAGCCACTGAGCCACACCCGCTTCCCTAGAAATAGGATTTTTGAAGAGTCAAATTAAGAAAGCCCAATGCTTTACCATTTAAAGATATATCAAACATTAATTTGGTTTCCAAACAAATCAGTTTTAAAGGGTTCTTAACAATTTCAAGAGGGTATTCAGCATCAAGAGAACCAAAGAGAAATTATACCTAAGCCTATTACATGTAAAACATTATTAAATTGTTAAATAAAAAGATCAAATAACAGAATCTAATCAAGGAATCTGCTCTCATTTATAATTTATTCCACAAGAAAATAATTTTTATTAATAATCTTAATCACAATTTTGTAAAGTGATATAATTTCAAAGCTTAAAGGGTTAGGTATTTAGTTCAGCCACAGAAAGTGAGGAACAAGAATCCAAAGCCCCTGGATATTAACTCCACTATACTAAACTACATTTCCTAGAAATAAATTTCAATTCTCCTTTTTCATTGTGAATATTAACTGATTCCAACCCCAGCCAAAATAGAAAAGTCTTCTGGCCCATCCGCATATTCACTTTCATTCTGCTTTTGACTAGAATTGACAAGTAGCCAATTACTATGAGGTATACTCTACTCTGTTTTGTGGATGCAAAGTTCAGGAATTAGTGAATTGTTCTACTTAAAGAAAATTCTACATCAGTATGCCAAATTGTATTTTAATTCAAATATATTGGATCTGATCCAATATTGCATTCGAAGGTATTAACATTTGTTACTTTACTTGTTAAATCGACTACCAAGTGACTACAAGATAAAATGCATAATGATAGGAAAGATTTAAACCATGGACTACCTGCCATCTGGTGGTAAGGTAGGAGAAATGCTGCAATTGTTGAGTAGCTTCTAAATGCTGTTAATCCTGAGCATTCCTTCTCCACCTTAAAATTGATATTCATTTGAAGAGCCAATAATACCAATATAATAGTTTTATTTTTTCCATTATTCAGTCACAACCATTTTGCTTGACAAATTAAATTTTAGGACATTAATCCACCACCCCCTCCAAATTTACCAAATCTTGTTAGATTTCTTGCAAAAACCAGGTATTAAAAGATTGCTTCTCTACCCACCATACTCCAGCAGTTTGGTATTAGTAGGCATCAAACTAAAACAAAATGCTCAAAAGCATCCCTTTTAATGTCTACAAGACCATTTAAAGATTTAAGATTTCCCTCCAGTACCATTTTGGCCCCATCTATTTCCCTTTATCTGGCATTACAAAACCAACAAAAATAATAGCAGCTAACACTTATTAACTATGTATTAATTAGTCCTCACTATTACTCTGTGAGATAGGAATTATTACCATCTTTAATATGATTTAAATTAAGAAGCAACTGAGGCACAGAGAGGTTAGTAACTTGCACAAGATTATGGTGCAGAAAAAGGGTTAAGTTATTGAGATGATTACCACTTGTCACAGCACACAAATTTTTCATTTAAAAACTTAACCAATTTCCAGGAAGATGGAGAATTAGAGAGACACAGGACTCACTTCTCTCCCAGAAAAATATCTAGAGGACAGGCAGAAACAGCCTGGAAAAAAATGTTTTAGAGTTTAGGTCACCAGGGGGAGGATGGACATCACCCAGAAGAGAGAGGGGCAAAGGAAAAGAATCTTGATGGGAAAACTCTGTGAGTAAAAGCTGCAGCCGTAGCTGCTGGTGCCCATTCTCACACAATTGGAGCAGACAGCTTTGAATTCTCTGGCCTCTGGCCAGTAGCTACGGATAGAGGGGGCTGTAGGGGTCCACCTCGCCAGGAAAAGGGAGAGAGAGGGATGCAGCCTAAGGCTGATTCAGCTTTTGGCCAACAAATTGGTCTGCTGTGTCCCATGAACGCTTCTAGGCCATGTGGGGCTGCACCATTGTTTGCCCTGGGAGCCGGCATGGGATGAAAGAGATCCAACCCTCTCAAACACTCTCCTTACTGACTGGGACTGGTCATTGAGGATGCAGAGGGGGGGAATTATTTCCTACTTGGGAAAAGGGAGGGGGCTGCTGGCAAAGATTGAGAAGAGCCTCTAAGAAAGTTTGATTTGCGTGGCTTTGAGCCCTAAGGCAGGATCATTCATTACATTGTTACTGTTGGGGTTGCAGCAAGCACATTCCAACCAGGGTTTGAACTGAGTGGTCTGCAAAAGAGCACCATCTCCTGGTAGACCAAGGAAGTGAATGCAAGGAAATTAAAAACAAATAAATGAGAGGGGCTTTTGGGGGCTTTTACAGCCTCCCTCTCCAAGGCTCTTGGTAGTGGGTTTGCAAACCATTACTGGGTCCATGGCCCGGATTTGAGCAACTAAACAAAAGTAATCCTAAAGACCTAGAACAGGTTGAAAAAAGAATCAAAGAACTGCAGTTAACACACAGCCTTTTGCCACTAATTCCCTATGCAAGAGAGAGAAATTCAGCATCAAACTAAATTCACCATCATAATCAGATGCCAAGACATCAACAAAAAACCACAAGCCATATTAAGAAAATAGAAGATATGGCCCAAGCAAAGGAATACAGTGATACCTTGGTCTTTGACTGCTTTGAAACTCATTGAATTTGGTACTTGACACATTCTCTTATGCGAATATTTTGTCCTGGTACTCGTCGTTTGTTTGGTACTCAATGCTCAAGCTAGAACTTGTCAGTGTCGGTTACCTCATGACTTGCTACCCTTTCCAGCCGAAACAAAGGGTCATGCATTAGTCACGTGGTAGTTCTTGCCCTGTGCACATCCCGTTGCAGTCTTATCTTAGCTTCTGTGGTCATTTTGTGTATTTTTGCCTCTGTTTTCCTCATCATGGGTCCTAAGAAAATGAGCAGTGACAGCACCGAGCAGAAAAGAAAACTACTTTGCACCACCATTGAGCAAAAAAAAGAAGTAATAGGTAAATGAGAGCAGTATTCGCATTATTGATCTTACTAGGGAAGTCAGTATGTTTAGAACAACAGTCTCCACCATCAAGAATAAAGAAGAGATAAAAAATGCTGATGTTGAAATGAGTTAAAGCAGTAACAAAGCAGCATTCCCAAACACTCAAGGAAGTTGAAAAGCTGTTATTAATTTGGGTAAACGAGAAGCAGTCAGTGGGCGACAGTGTATCGGAAACCATGATATGTGAAAAAGCGAAAGTGTTGCATGCGGATCTTTTGAAAAACAAACCAGAACTGAGTGATGAAAGTGTTGAAGTTTTTAAGGCCAGCCACGGCTGGTTTGATAATTTTAAAAAGAGGACCAACATCCATAGTGTCGTGAGGCATGGCGAGGCAGCGAGTGCTAATAAAAAGGCTGCTGATGAATTTGTCAGTGAATTTCAAGACTACATAGAGGTTGAGGGTTTTACTCCCCACTAAGTTTTTAACTGTGATGGGACCAGAGTTTTTTGGGAAAAAATGCCAAGTGGAACCTACATCACAAAAGAGGAGAAGGCATTATCAGACCACAAACCAATGAAGGGCGGACTCACTCTATTGTTGTGTGGGAATGCTAGTGGGGACTTAAAATTCAAGCCTCTACTAGTCTATCATAGTGAAAACACATGTGTTTTCAAGAAGCATGTCATAAAAAGCAAACTCCATGTGATGTGGAGGGCAAACAGAAAAGCTTGGGTCATGAGGCAATTTTTCTCTATGTGGATAAATGAAGTGTTTGGTTCCTCAGTGAAAAAATATTTGCTGGAAAAAGATTTACCTCTGAAAGCTCTCCTACTTTTGGACAATGTGCCTGCCCAACCTCCAGGCTTGGAGGATAACTTACTCAGGAGTTCAGCTTTATTGCTGTAAGGTTCCTGCTCCCCAACATTACTCCTCTCATCCAGCCCATGGACCAGCAGGTCATTTCAAACTTCAAAAAGTTGTACACCAAGGCGCTTTTTCCAGAGATGCTTTGAGATCACCTCTGACACCCAGTTGACCCTCACAGAATTCTGGAAGGAGCATTTCAATATCCTGCACTGCCTTAACCTTATTGATAAGGCCTGGAACAAAGTCTCTAACAGGACAATGAATTCGGCATGGAAGGATTTGTGGCCAGAAGCTGTGACTCAGAGAGACTTTGAAGGATTTGAGGCTGATCCTCATCGTGCAGGTACAGAGTGTTCAATTGTGCAGGATATTATATCTTTGAGCCAATCCATGGGTCTGGAGGTCGATGCTGCTGATGCTGAGGAGCTAGTGGAGGAACATTGTGAAGAGCTCAGCACTGAGGGGCTGCAGGAACTACAGAAGGAGCAGCAACAAGAGGTGGCTGAAGAGAGTTCTTCAGGTGAGGAGGAGATAATGGGGGGGTGTCCCCAGTTCCTTGATAAAAGAAATGTCTGCACAATGGGCAGAAGTTCAAAACTTTGTGGAGAAGTACCATCTGGACAAAGCTCTGACAAGCAGAAATGTGAATTTATTGAATGACCAAACAATTTCACACTTTCAAGGAATTCTGAAAAGAAGACAGAAGCAGTCCTCATTGGATAAGGTTTTAGTGAAGGAGACAAAGAGTGTGTCAGAGCCTGTGTGCAAGTTGAAAAAAGGCAGAAAAGAGAAAGAGCACATGAAGTGCAAGTGCCCAATGTTCTGTTGGAGGGGGATTCTCCTTCCAAGCAACACTCCATGTAACCTCTCCTCCTCACCACTCTCCTCCCACCATCCCATTAGGCCATGGCCTCTTCTTAGTACAGGCAAAGTGAAGTTTTTATTTAATCTAAGTATTTATTAATTTTTAGGTTTATTTCTCATGTAAAGTAATGATATACAATCCTATCTTTTTACATATTGCCTTAAAAATGTGTATTGTCTTTGGTTTGGGAATGCATTAAATTTATTTATATTATTCCTTAAGGGAAAAATTTGTTTGGTACTCATTGTGCCTCCTGGAACCAATTAATGATGAGTACAGAGGTACCACTGTATATCAAAGCCCCAAATGAGACAACTAATCAACAAGTTTCATACAAATCTACTAATTCAAATCAATGAATTGATAGGCAATATGCCTAAAGAGATAAAGGAAAAAGAGAACAATGAGCAAGCACAAATAAGAAATTGAAACCTGTCACCACTGATGACATTTTTTCCTCCATGGTTTCTGATGAGAGGTTGGTACTTAATCTTATTGAGTTTCCCTTATATGTGATGCTTTGCTTTTCTCTTGCTGCCTTAAGAATCTTCTCTTTATTTCTGATATTTGTCTTTCTCAATAGTAGGTGTCTCAGGGAAGAGAGATGAGCCGTTTGCCTGCTGGTGTACAGCTGGCCTTGTGGAGAAAGCAGAGGAGCTGAACCCAGAGAGAAACGAGCCCCAGGAAGAGAGGAACCAAGGAAGCCTGAACCCTTACAGACATTGGCAGCCATCTTGCTCCAACTCATGGCAACAGACTGGTGTGGAAAGTAAATTACGCTTTATGGACTTGTAACTGTAAGCTTCTACCCCAAATAAATAACCTTTATAAAAGCCAACAGATTTCTGGTATTTTGCATCAGCACCCCTTTGGCTGACTAATACATCACATTAGACCCATTTACAATGGCAAAACCCTAAGGTACTGCTGTGGAGAAAGCATGTTTGCCTGCTCTTGGGTTTTCTACAAACAAACAGCAAAGCCCAATTCCTGTTCTGGTAAAGCCTCCTGCGTCAGTAAACACAAAGAATGAACTCTTCTCACTGGGGCTTGAGATGTCAGGTTACACGTCGACAGTCATTTGGACCTCAGAAATACAGTGTGAGAACTAGAAGCTTTGCATTTTAAGACATACTCCCTTCATTCAAGTGAAACAGGATTATTGGAACTATAAGCAGGTCTGTAACCTGGGAACAAGGAAGGAGCTGGTTCAGACCAATAAAAATATGAGTGACTGAGTCAAAAGTCAGTGAAGAACAGCAGTCAGGCACTAAAGTATTAAAAGTACCCAACTTGAAAACCAAATACATTCCACTACCCTAGTCAATGTGAGGGTGGTACCAATTGCCTTTTTAAACCTTCGGTCCTTCACTGTCACCACCTCAATCATGCCATGACCTTGCATATCAGCTGAGTTCAAATCCAACTTACATCCTGGCCGTGAAGCCTAAGCTTCAGGTTTTCAGGCCCACTTTTGGATCCAACATGGTTAAGTCCTCAGTGCCAGAAGCTGTGTTCCAATCCCTTCCCGCCACTGCCCTTCCCACCCCGCTCCCATAGTTTCTCATGAGAGGTGCTTGTAAGTCCCATATTGAAACAGATACTCCAACCCCACCAGGAAGTTAGGGGTTTATAATTATATGCACAGTCACACATGTCTCATCTGTCATTAAATTTTTTTTTATCTTATAAAGGTTTACTATCCAGAATACACAAAGTACAACAGAATTTTTTATCTTATAAAGGTTTACTATCCAGAATACACAAAGTACAACACAATAACAAAAATACAACCCAACCGAAAAATGGGCTAAGGACCTGAACAGACACTTCTGAGATGGCAGGAATTGTTGCATGGGGGAGGAAACTATACTGTGCTTGGGCAGGCAAATTGATGACTTCTGGGACCTGCGACTCCTCCTGCCAACTCCTCCTAATAGGTTCTTTGGAGATAGGATTTTGGTCTGAATTATCTCTGGTCCTAGGAGGAATCCAGCTCAGAGAGACAGTATAAGACAGTACATAAAAAACCTGGTTTGGGATCCAGATTGCTTGGGTTTGCCATTTACTCGTTCTGTGAGTTTGAGCAAACCATTTCACCTATTTAAGCCTTACTTTCTCTCTCTGTAAAATGGATATAAACCAGTGGTGTACTGGAGCTGGCTGGCACTGACTCACATTTCTTCCCACTTTTTAGTGACTTCATGTCGGTAGCTTGAAATCGGCCATGGTGGGAGCATTTACACCATGTCATTAAATCTTACAGTTCAGTTTTTAAGATAAAAACATTCACATAATCTCATGCCATCCAACACAAGGAAAACATGACTAGCTCCCTTTTTACCAAGGACAGACCTAAGCAAAATAAAATTTCTTTAATTTTTTTTTTTCTTCTGTTTAAATTGCATGTTTTATTTCTTACAATCACAGCAAAAGCACAGAAAACCTGTCATACCCATCTAGAAACTGGTTTCTGGTAGGCTAAGATTATGGGAACACTTGTCAAAGCAACTGATGCTGAGGGCTCTCTACCTGTGAGCACAAATGTGTCTGCAAAACTGATGGAAGGAAACAGTGCAGTGCACTGGCCCAAATCTTCTAGAGTCAGTTGACTTTGCAAATGCAATTTGTATCCTAGAAACTGAAAGGGGAGCAGATGTGGCTCAAGCAGTTGAGTGCCTGCTTCCCATGTGGGAGGTCCTGGGTTCAGTTCCCAGTACCTTCTGAATAAAATAAAAACACACAAGCAAAACAAATGAAAGAACCAACTCAGGGAAGCCGATGTGGTTCAGTGGTTGAGCACTGGCTTCCCACATACAAGGTACCAGGTTCAATCCCTGCCCCGGTATCTCAAATAATAATAATAGTAATAAAAAATTACAGACCAATCACTCTGATGAACATAGATGCAACAATTCTCAGCAAAATAATTGCAAATAGAATCCAACAGCATATTAAAAAAAAATTATACACCATGACCAAATGGGATTTATTCCTGGTAGGCAGTGGTAATTCAACACAAGAAAATCAATTAATGTAATACACAACATTAATAAATTGAAGGGGGAAAAAAACACATGATCATCTCAATCGATGCAGAAGACATTCAAGAAAGTTTCGCATCCTTTCCTAATTAAAACATTTTGAAAGACTGGAATAGAAGGAAAGTTCCTCAATATGATAAAGGGCATATATGAAAAACCCACAGCTAACATTGTATTCAATGGGGAAATGTTGATAGCTATCCCTGTAATATCGGGGACAAGGATGCCCACTGTCACCGCTGTTATTCAATATTGTACTAGACGTTCTAGCTAGAGCAATTAGACAAGAAAAAAAAAGGCATCCAAATAGGAGAAGAGGAAGTAAAACTTTATTTGTGCATGACATGATCTTATATTTAGAAAATTCGGAAATGTCTACAACAAAGCCATTTGAGCTAATAAACAAGTTTAGCAAAGTGGCAGGACAAAAGATCAACATGCAGAAATCTGTAATGTTTCTGTACACTAGTATTGAACAATCTGAGGAAGAAATCAGGGAAAAAATTCCATTTACAATAGCAACAAAAAGATTCAAATACCTAGCAATCAATTTAACCAAAGATGTACAGGACCTATGTTCAGAAACTACAAAACACCGCTTTAAGAAATCAATGATGACCTAAGCAAATGGAAAGACATTCTGTGTTCATGGATTGGAAGACTAAATATTGTGAAGATGTCAATCCTACCCAAACTGATTTATAGAGTTAATGCAATACCAATAAAAATTCCAACAGCCTACTTTACACAAATAGAAAAGGCAATTATCAAATTTATTTGAAAGGGAAAGGGCACCCAAATAGCCAAAAACATCCTAATAAAGAAGACTGATATGGGAGGACTTTCACTGCCTGACCTTGAAACATTTTACAAATCTACAGTGGTCAAAACAGCAAGGTATTGGCAAAAGATAGACATTGATCTGTGGAACAGAACTGAGTCTAGAAATAAACCCTCACCTCTATGGCCAACTGTTTTTTGACAAACCTGCCAAGTCCATGTTACTGGGACAAAACATTCTCTTCAACAAATGGTGCTGGGTGAACTGGATATTCATAACCAAAAGAATGAAAGAGGACTCCTATCTCACTCCCTATATAAGAATCAACTCAAAATGGATTAAAGACCTAAATATAAAAGTCAGGTCCATAAAACTACTAGAAAAAAATGTAGGGAAACATCAAGATCTTGTGATAGGTGGTGGTTTTTGGATCTTATACCCAAAGCATGTGCAACTAAAGGAAAAAATAGGTAAATGGGACCTCCTAAAAACTAAATACTTTTGCACCTTAAGGGACTTTTCAAAAAGGTGAAAAGGCAGCTGACTCAATAGGAAAAAATATTTGGAAATCACATATCCAATAAGGGTTTGATTACCATGTTATATAAAGAAATGCTACAACTCAACAATAAAAAGACAAACTATCCGATTAAAAAGTAGGCAAAAGAAAAGACAACTGTCCATAGAAGAAATACAAATGGTGAAGAAACACATGAAACAATGTTCAACATCACTAGCAACTAGGGAAATGCAAATCAAAGCTACAATGAGATATCTTTTCACACCTATTAGAATGGCCACTACTAAAAAGACAGAAAACTACAAGTGTTGGAAAGGATATGGAGAGATAAGAATGCTTATTCACTGTTGGTGGGAACATACAGTCACTGTGGAGAATTGTTTGGCAGTTCCTAAAGAAGTTGAATATAGATTTTCCATTTGACCTGTCAATACTACTAGGTATATACCCAGAACTGAGAGCAGTGACACGAACAGACATCTGCACACTGATGTCCACAGAGGCATTATTCCCAATTGCCAAAAGATGGAAACAACCCAAGTGTCCATCAACTGAAGAATGAATAAACAAATTGTGGTGTACACATACCATGGAATATTATGTATGCAGCTGTGAGAAGAAATGAAGTTGTGAAGCATATGACATGGATGAACCTGGAAGACATTATGTTGAGTGAAGCAAGCCTAACACAGGACAAATACTGTATGATTGTGCTATTATGAATTTAATATATCATGTAAACTCATGGAGTTAATAACTAGAAATATAGACCACCAGAAAAATAGAATGAGATTACAGAATGGAAAGCTGAGGGCCAATCTGTGCAGAATTGGTAAAAACGTTGTTCATAAATCTTTGGAAATGAATACAAATGAAAGCACATCAGTGTTTGTAACTAGCAGTGCTAATATATGGGTATGATAGTGGTTGAAAGGGAAAGTCTAAGGTCATATAAATTACTAGAAGGAAAGCTTAAAAATGCAACATGGGACTGTATAGCATAGCAAAACCTCATGTGAAATATGAGTATGGGTAATGTTACATATATGACTTTTTCTTTGAAATTGAACAAATGTAAACTAATGTTACAAGATGTTAATATCAGGCAAAAACACAAAGCAAAATATGACAGTAGTGTATAGTTAAGTTTTTTTTTTTTTTTTTTAAAGGAGGTACTGGGTGTTGAACCCAGGACCTCATACATGGAAAGCAGGCACTCAACCACTGAGCTACATCTGCTCCCCTATAGTAATATACTAAGTGAAAGAATCTAGACAAATGGTACTACATATGTTTGGCTCCATCTATACAAAATATACAAATAAGATAGATGAAAACAGAATAGCAGCTATGTATGGAAGAGAAAGCATAAGAGGATGGAGAGGTGATTAAGACATAGATTTGTCTGTTTATTATTATTGGAATAATGAAAATGCTCTAATAATGAAGTGATGAATGCACAACTATGTGAGTATACCAAATACCACTGATTGTACAATTTGGATGGATTGTATGTTTTAGTAATATATATCAATAAAATTGATGTTAAAAAAAGAAAATAAGAAATAGATCATTTTAGTGTAATTTAGTATAACACTATAAAATACTATATATTAAAAACTAGAATGGAAAAAGTTACAGTATATGCCATTTATGCAGAATGTTGCACAAACACTAAATATGTTGTTATTCTCCTAATGAAGAGATTGAGTTCCTTAATTCATTTTAAAGGTTTGTGGATTGCTGACAGCTGATAAAAACATGGATGAAAAACTTCAGTTATTCCTTCTGAGGAGTAGTTGAAAGGGGAATGAAAAAGCAAGATGCATAGAGAACATGAACTTACTACGTGTGTGTGTGCATGGATGTTTATTACAGGAGGTGCTTTTGTGAATGTCTGATAGCAAACACAGGGAGGCTTGTAGAGAAGCTTTTTAATCTGTCTTCTGGCATGGTATAATTTTTATCTCAAAACAATCAGTCTGGGCCTGCCTAAAGGGGAGATCTGATATCAGCAAGTTCCTCAGCATCTTTAATGGCATCAATTTATCAGCTTCCTCCCACTAGAATGTAAGTTGTGGGAACAGGCATTTTTGTTTTGTTCAATTGCATCTCCCATGCCTTAAAATGGGTGGACAATAAATAATTGCTGAATGATAAACCATTTTTAGGTGTTCATTTCCTTGGTTTAGAATCTGTTTGTTTCCTGGCTGCCAAAGCAGATACCACACAATGTGTTGGCTTAAACAATGGGAATTCACTGGCTCACTCTTTTGAGGCTAGAACCCCAAATCAAGGCATCAAGGCAATGCTTTCTTCCTAAAGACTGGCATGCTGGGCTGGCTGCTGGTGATTCTTGGTCCTGGGCTCCTGTAATGCACATGGTGGCCTCTCCCTTCTTTCCTGTGTTCTGCTGACCTTCAGCTTCTGGCTGCTCCCTCTGTGGCTATCTGGCTGAATTTCATTTTTATAAAGGACTCCAGCAATAGGATTAATTTCTATTGTGATGGAGCTGGGCTATAACTTGTTACCTCAACAAAATGTGCTACCCAACAATGTGTCCACACCCACAGGAATAGATCAAGTCCAAAAACATGCTTTTCTGGGATATATAGCTCCAAACCATCACAGAATCCTGGGTCTACATAGAATCTGGATGCCATGTAAATGCAGTAAAAGAACCAGATTTTGTCTAATAGCAGGCTTCATTTTAGACTGACCTAATATATAATAGAAAGTTCTGGTTAATAGATTGACCTGGGCAAACACAACCATCGAATTCCTTGACTATCTGGTATATAGTGGAGGTTGGCAAAAAAACACTAGCAGATAGCTCAAACACTGAAGTCACAGTTTCCTTTTTCTGATTATGTATTTTTTCCTTCAATTTGTAATTTCCATCTCTAACTTTTGGAAATCTTTTCTTTGGTTCAGTTCAGATAATTCCTCTCAGTTGCACAGCTTGTATTATTTAGTTTCAGTGATAAGTTATAATGACATATCAATCATCACTGATATTGACTGGCTAAGCTACAGAAGGCAAGATGGGAGAATTCCTATTACAATTAGAAATAATTATTAGAAATACTCTTTCCTCTTAGCTGGGCTCTGATATGCATTCACACAATAATTGAGACCTTATTATTTTACAGCAACATCCTTGGTGCACAAACACTAAATATGTTTTGTTATTTAGAATCAAATAACAATTAGAATCAATAGGTAATGGCTAAATATAGAATGTGGATCACTGTAACAATTTATGCAGTCTATGAATATTTGGTAACAGAAAGATTGTGTGTTTGGGGGTGGTGGTGATGGTGGTGTAAAGTCACCGCATGCTTTTATGCTACTCTAACTCCTGGTATAAATAATTGAATTCCTTAATTCTTTAAAATCCCAACTAAATGTCCTTCACATTGCTCACTAAAAACTTATTTCAAGCCTCAGTGAAAAGACTCTTATAAAAAAGTTAATGTTTTATAACTAGTAGGAGAGAGAGTTATCTAGATTCTAAAATACAGGTAAACTATACACTTAAGGATTAGTACTATATGCTGGTAGTACTGTATCTATATAAGGTACATTATATTCAAAAAAGGGTGTTTCATAACAGCATATAATTCTATAGTTACTTACAATAAATCTATAAGTGAACTTGAGCAGATGGACATCTTTCAAGTTGTAACCAGTACCTTTCACTCTTAGAGTATCCTAATTCTACAGATATGTTATAATAACAGACAAAACACAATTCAAGTACAATTTTTTAATAAAGATAGTTACAAAAGATGGAAAAATCAGCTCAGAAAGGCCAATTACTTCTTTAATAGATCAGTTTTTTGGACATAATAACTCACATCAATTTTAAATATTTTCACATATAGCATGGTAGAGAAAAGAAATTTTGCTTCATAATTAGAAAAACTCACAATAAAACTTGCCAAGAAAAACAAAAACAAAAAAGCCATTTTGAAAATAAATACAGTCCATGCCAAAGTAGTATAAAATGAAGCCAGAAGTCTCCTTCAAAAAGAAAACATTTTTCTTCCCAATATTTCCTCACTTTGTATTGGTTTCCTGAAATTGGTGAGCCTCTCAAGTTCAAGGATTGCTGAGCTGTTCTGATTTGGCTCTGTAAAAGGTGCAACATAAAATATTAAAAATGGCACAATCTCAGTTTAAATGCAGTGACCTGTTGGTCAGGTCAGGGGGCTCATGCGAAGAAAAACGTTAAGCTGATAATGCCTAAGTGTTTTGGAAACACTGAATGCATTAATTTCTTTCTAATCTGTCTAGTGGTTTCTACAATCTATTAAAAGTTATCCTGCAAAGCCTAGCACAAAATTAGGTGTGGCCAACATTTACAGGCATTTTGACAGTAAAAAACCTAACTTATATTTTCATTTAAAATACACAAACAAAAGCACCATGAAAGATGAGTATCTTTGTATTTTAAAAAGTAATATTCAAAAAGTCTCAGATAAATTAGGTACAACACTGATTTATATTTAACTACAATATTATTACTAATCTTTAGCTTTTTTAAAAGGCAAACTACATAAATAATAGTTGAGCTGTCAACTAGATGGCAATTAAACCAATGGCTAAGATGGCATATATTGTCTATGCATCAATAAAAGCTTAAATTCAGAGCATTGCATAGAACTTACGGATGCTCTCACAGTGAGGCTGAGTACTTCTCAAATGTATGCACACACACGTACACACAATCACTTCACCAAATGTGTTTATTTTTAAGGTATATAAAAATTACTAGATAAGGAATATCATTTACCCTTTGGTATCTGTTTTTTCACCACTATTGTCCTTGGATTTATCTTCTTCCTTAACATCTAAAAAAGAAAATTTGGGAAAAGATTAACACCTTATTTTGAAATATAAAATGGATATAAACACTTCCTTTTTAAAATATAAAAAGTTGCGTATGTGGCTCAAGCAGTTGAGAGCCTGCTTCCCACATGGGCGGTCCCAGGTTCAGTCCCCAGTGCCTCCTAAAAATAACAAGAAAACAACAAACAAGCAAACAAAGGAAAAAACCAGCTCAAGGAAGCCCATGTGGCTCAGTGGTTGAGCACCAGCTTCCCACATATTAAAGTCCTGGTTCAATCCCCGGCTCTGGCATAACAGGAGAGAGACTCGGGAGAGCCGAGACGAGACGCACCGAAAAACCAGGAACTGAGGTGGCACAGGTGGCAGAACGTCCCTCTCCCCCATCGGAGGTCCCCAGGATCAAATCCCAGTGCAGACACGAGGAGGATGAGAAGAGAGTGCAAGAAACAGACATAGAGAAGTGTCCAGTGAATGGACACAAAACAGCAAACGGGCGTGGGTAGGGTGGGGTGGTGGATTTAAAATGGATAAAGTAATAAATAAAAATAATAAATCTTAAAAAAAAAAAAAAAAGTATCAAAAAAGTATAGGGGAACAAAACACTAAAATATTAATCCACCACTGGGCAATTAAGCTAGATCAAAAGGCATCTTATTTTTAGCTAAAACAGCAAGCACCTGAGTGAACTCACTTTCTCATGTGGGAGAAAAAGGACAGACAAAAAGACATACTGACAGTGCGAAATAAGAAAAATACTAGAAAAGTCCTATAGTTAGTTAAGTCCTCCTTACTTTAATCATACCAGGGGGAATTTCTAGATACCAAGCAGTACACAAGAGCAACCTGTGGAGCCATCACTGTCATGCACTGGGAAATTAAATTATAAAGTGGTACAGAACTATAGTCTATAGAGGAGTGAATCCACAAGTAAAAGAACAGAACCAGATGTGTCAGATATGATATGGGCTCCTAACTCGCCAGTGAAAAAGAGAACCAGCTTTCTCACATAACTTCAATATGATAAATAGTAAAAGAATGTTGGACCACCATCTCATGAATCAGTTTTCCACATGCTACAGGGTAAAAACTCAAAGCCAATGATAATTTGTGGTCATCCCTTTACCTGCACGCATCTCTTACAATTATAACATATTTACCAAGAAATAAGTCTGACCTGCTTTTTTGTCCTCTGTTTCCTTCTTGTCTTCTTCAATTCTAGCTTTCTTTGCTCCCTTCTTATGATCAGCCACATTTCTACGACCTCCTTCGCCTTCATCCTCAGAATCGGAGAATTCTTCATCACAAGCTATCCGCTTGTCAGATGCTCGAACTGATTTATAAAGAATTTAATAAATGTTGATAAAAACAATCACAGGCTTTACAATTGTTATAGCACACTAGTGTGCACTATAACAAATGAATGAGCAGTCACCATATTAAAAATGTAGGAATAATAGATCCTTAAATGACTATGATTTGAACTGAATATATGGTTTACTCCGTGCTGAAAACTTAGCTTTGATCTAGAAGAGTCAAACATGAAAAACATTTGGGGACCTTGTTGGAGAGAAAAGAATGTTTTTCTAATAAGGAGTGGGAATATTTTATCTAAAAAGAAACCTTTATTTCAAAGCTGGAGAGAAGACCAAAATAAATAAATAAAAATTAAAAAACAAACAAACAAACAAAAAAACCAGTGATACCAAACATTTTACCAAATTATGGCTATATGATTATAGCATACTACGATGCTATAAAGCTGCAATTAAGTAGAATGAGAAGTTGGAGAATAAAACAGAAGGTGCTTTATGATATTCAACTCACCCTACTCTGGGTAAATGGAATCAATGTCTTCTAATTTATTATCAAATATACCTAACTGGTAAATTTGTGGAAACATATATTCAATATATAAATTGAAGAAAAGTCATATATAAGCTGAAATTACTCACACTCAAATCAGGCTTTACGACAACAGGAAGTTAAATTTACGTAAGATTAATGATGGAAAAAATGCCAATAGTAATAGTGTGTTCATGAAACTTAGCCAATACTGAAGTTCTTGGGGCCACTAAAACCTTTAATTTGTTAGTGTTGCTTTAATTAAACCAGAAAAAAACAACACAGTACACATCAAGGCTTTATCTTACTAGAAATTCTCTTGTCTGGATCTTCTCCATCTTCATCTCCACTGTCTTCATGAACAGCATCTTCTGGAATAGCTTGCATTTGGACACCAGGTGCATGAGGTAACATGCGCAAATTTTCAAATAAGCGCTGTCTAAATTACACATGCAAAGTTATTAGACAAAATTCACTTTCTTTAAAATTCCTCAAATATATAGGAGGAAAGATTAAGCAAGCAATTTATCAAGCTTAGCCTATGAACTAAAATACTAACAGTGACATTTACTGAGCAATGATACTTTACATATATTAACTCATTTAATCCTTACAACGTACAACAAGGTAGGTACTATTATGACCCATTTCGATGGTGAGCAAACTTACACACAAAAGCACACTACCCTGTTAAATGCCATACAGCTAGTTAGTGGTGGAGAGGATAATACCCAGCTAACTGGGACTATGCACTACAATGTCAGTCTAAACACTTTGTGGAAATACAACTTCATCAAATATTTCAATGAAAATAAATTTCACTTTCATATAAATCAAGAAAGTGTACAATTTCTAACAACCCTTGCAAGTTTAAAATTCACTTTGACCAATAATAGAAAATGGAAATATTTTTGGGCTTTGAAACCTGTGTATTTTCATTAACTTAAAAAAATTCAATAATTTCAGAGTTTCAAATTATTTTAAAGAAAAAAGAAATATTTGTCATATAAAGCTAAAATGACCTACTGCATTTGTCTGGGTAAAGCCTCCTAAAACTACATCAAGATGAAATGTTTATCAAAACAATCCAATGATTTCTTACTTTATCTTTTCCATATATTCTGGAGTGTTCTGGTTTGTCATGTTTGATGGACTAATATGCAGTTTGAAGTCTGGTCCAAAATACTCAAAGTAATCATTATATGGCAACTCTATTAAAAACAATGAAATAAAATTACAAATTAAAACGTCAGTTTTTACACAAATCCATACACACACAAAAAAATGCAGATTCAGGACAGAAATATTTCAATTCTAATTGTGGACAAGTTTAATTCACTAAGTGGTGAATGCTCCCATTTATATGGCTTTGGAATTCTACCCTAATCAACCAGCCATCCACTTCTATATTGACGGCTCATAAAATAAAAATATAATAACAACACTTACCATTGGGAATCTCACAATCAAGGGCAACTGCAGTCTCATATGTCCAACATCGAGCAACATTACGGATTGTATATCCACCTCCCCCAAGCATCAGTAATGGTAAGTTGAAAGTTTTTACAACTTCTACACATTTAGCATGACCTAACACAAAGAAGATTTATGTAACAACATCTGCATACTGTAGCAGTTTTAAAAATTAATTTTAAAATGAATGCAAACAAAATTTTACTTAATCAAAATGGTTTTCCAATTATTTTTTAAACAAAGAATATGGGAAAGTTTCAAGGAATTTCTAGTCTAAAACTATAAATACTTTTGGCACTATATTACATAAGATGTATTATTGTTGGCAAGTATCCCTGGTAAAAAAGTCAAACATACAATGAAAAATATATGACTATAACACATTAATATTTTTATTAACATAGGAAGAGTTCATGCCAAATTAAGTAGGAGAAATATCAGGGTATAATGAAACATTTATGTACAATCTAAACTGACTTTGTTACCAGTTTTCGCTATGTATGTTTATAGAAAAATGATGGAAGGCTATATAACCAAACTTTTAACAGTGAGGTAACTTTAGGTAGTGATTATTATGAATAATTTTCTTAACTTATGTAAGATTTTGAAAACAAGAACTATTTACTATTAAAAAACTTAAAAAACTTTTATGTGTAGAAATATGAATATGAAATTAAACATAACATAAAAACAAATATTTCCCCTGGATAAATGTCATACCTCAATAAACAATCAGGAGTTACCAGTAACTTCATTATCACTTAGATATGTAACAATTAAAACAAAACAAAACATACTCTTCAATTATAGAAAAAAAGCCATGCTTGTTGTAGAATATTTGAAAGAACCAAAAAGGTACAAAGAAAAAAAATTAATCCCCTAAAACCCTGTCATACAAAGGTACTTGTAAAAATATATTCCCTTTCAACCCCTTCTGCGAGTTAATTTTATAAAGTTTAGTTATATGTTCCTGTCATAATTATATATTTTGAGCATTTTTATTCTGTATTTCTTAAAAATGAGTTTAAATAAGCTGTGCTATATGATTCACAACCCAATTTTTATTACTTCTACTACTAGAAAACATGAATTTCTTATAATAGATAACCATTCAGATACTTCTAAAGAGGAAAAACCCAAAGAATGAAATTTACAGATTTTCAAGTAAAGATGACTGGCTAAATAAAGGTATTTACTTTTTCTTCATTCCAAAAACCTCACAAAAAATGACAGTAAAGAAATTTTTTTAAAAGCTTAAAAAAAAAAGAAGCAAAGAATGGGAGAAAATAACAGCAACAAACAACTTAAGTTGGAAAGCAGATTGACAAAAGGTAACCAACTTTAGGAGAGACCTGAGAAATATGAATTGAATCTAAAGTAGAGAAGGTTTAGAATCAAGTTTCAACATTTATAACACAGATCTCCTAGAAACTGGTGGCACTAGGGTTCCCTGAAACGAGAAGGTAGAGCTAAAATAAGTCTAGGAAGTAACAGATCCTGAGATCCCCTCCCCATCTCTACACATCAGGGGTACTTTGTCCTCTGCTCACACAGAAGACTCTCTGGGTTGAGAAAATATGGACTGTAAGCATATCTAGACTGTAATATCCCAGGCACAGTTGAAGGCAGGAGGTACTATACTGAAAACACTACCTTCCCTTCATGACTAGAATTCTAGAACAGTTAAGATATCCTCAAAGCAGGGGAATGAAACTTTTTGGGGACTTGGACCAGTTTAAGAGAAAAAATTAAAGATACTGATATGGAGTGGTTCCCCATGAAATGGCGCTACCAGATCACTCCAGAGTAGTGGTTCTCACTGGGGACGATTCTGCCCTTCAGGGGGCACTGGGCATGTCTGGAGACATTTTTGGTTGTCACAAATAAAGGGATGGGGTGCTATTACTGGCAGCTAGAGGGCAGAGACCAGGTATGCTGCTGAATATCCTATAATGCATAGGACAGCTTCCACAACAAGTTATAACTGGTCCAAAATGTCAGAGGTGCAGAGTTTGAGAAGCCCTGCTCCAGTGTAAAGGCCACATTGACATGCTGCATCAATGAGCTGTTTTTAATGAAATGTGAGTTGACAATGAAGGGTGTCTTCTAAAGAAAGGCCCTATTATAAATGACAGAGACTAAAATAAACAAAAGGAATTTGGAGGAAATATTCTATGCAAGAAGAAAAAAATCTAAAACCACCATGCGTAACTTCAGATGGGTGAGAAAAGATATTCCATTACTGAAACAAAAAGAGGAACATTCGGAAAATTTTGGAAAATAAAAATATGGTGAATGGAAAAACAATAGAAGGGCTGTAAGATAAATTCAAAGAGGCAGAAAATAGGAAACCAAAAAGATTCAGAGAATCAAGCCAAAAGGCCAGTATCTAGAAGAAGAAGAAGAAAAACGGTGGGGTGGGTGGGATGGGATGGGAAATCAATAAAGTAATTCAAGAAAACTCCTCAGGACTAAATGAAGAACATGAGTTTCCCGGATGAGTATGCATGGAATGCCAAGTATAACAGATGAAAACAAACTCACACAAAAGCACATCAACTGAAAAGTCAGAATACTGAGATCAAAAAGATGACAAAGTTCCAAAAACAAAATAAGAGACTAGGAATCAGAATGTCTCCTGACTCCTCAAACAAGAAGACAATGGTGCAAGGCCTTCAAAATTCTGAATCTGAAGGAAACCATTCTATACCCAAACTATCAGTCAAATATAAGGATAGAATAAAAAAGTATTTCCAGACATGCAAAGATTTCAAATTTACTTGCCATTAAGGATGCATTTAAGTTTGGCTCCGGCTTTAAAAAAGGCCAAAACCAAAAGGATGAATGACTACTTTCAACATTTCTGGTATAATAATCGATTATATAGCATGCTGTCACATCTAAGTAAACTGTTGGTAATATGGAAAAAGGCATATAATTTTGTTTACTTTTAATAATATCTGACTAATCTGCTTTCAAATGTAGGTAAGCAATCTAAGGTAACTTGACATTGCAAATATCCTTTTATGTTTTATACAACTAAACTTTATCAGTTGAAATATAAATGTAAATTTATTAATGTAAGAATAAAATGCTAGTTTCAGTTTATGATTGTGCAAACGGTTTTGTACTTTTAAGTACAAAAACATTAAGAACTTTCTAAGAGTTAAAGAGGAAAACAGACGGACACATTTTAGATAATTTACAAAGATCATATCCATTTTCAGCCAACAGGTGTTTATCAACACATTAGTTTGAACATGAAATTGATACTTCACTAGTTTTGATAAAAAGTAGGGGGCAATTTCATATGGTGTGAACCAAAATAAAGCAGGAATATAATACTGACTGGTGAAGGAGCAACCATAACATTAAATAATTTAACCTTTAATTTACTCAATTCCATTTAGGCCAATAGTCATTCTGGAAAAAAAGTTCTACTTGAGAATTCTTCACATCTTACGAGAGAGAATTAAAAGCAGAACTTCAATTTGCTACTTCAAAGTTCACAAAGGAAAATACTCTAAAATCATGTACAATATACATGATAAATCATTTTTGATCCATACAATATATTTGAACTTATGAAGATGCTTGATCAAAAGACAGTTTAGTAATAAGTAAGAGAAAACTAAACAAATTATGTAGGGCAGAAGAACTGCATAAACTAAAAAGTGTTTAATGATGATCTTGATGTTGATAACATCAAAATTTTGATATAAATGTACTGTAAAAATAGAGATATGGGAAAGAAATGTGTGTGTTGGAGAAAAAGTGATGAAAGAGAGCTAAGATCTCATCTTTCACAAAAAGATGTAAATATTTTAATGCTAAAACTCAAAGTCCAATTAAGGTAACAAAATGTGCCTTTACTGGGAGATAGGTAAACACGAAAACAAACTAACAGATCCCTAAAAAAGTTGAAAACAGCTGCCCTGTCAGGATTGCAACAAACTTAAAACACTATTGGTGTTTAATATGTATATATAAATTTGACAATAAAAAAAATTTTGACAATTTAAAAAGATGTAATTTACTGAAACATTCTAATTACTCACATGGTTCAGTGGTAAAAGAGCAGTCCAAAAACTATAATGACAACTTTCATGAGACATTCCTAAGGAAGAAGAAAAATCATTTTTCTGGGAATACCACACTTGAAATTGCTTACCTTTGACTGTTAGATTGAAGCAACCAAGTCTATCGCCAGATAATGAATCTGCACCACACTGTAATACCACAGCACTAGGTTGATACATCTCCATCACTTTTGAGATAATCTATGTATAAGATAAGAAACGTTAATATCTCTAACAATACTTTAAAACTCCATTTTAATTTTGAAAACAGTAATACTTACAGGCTTAAATATCTGCCCATATGACTCATCATCAATACCATCTCTCATTGGGAAATTCACAGCATAGTACTTCCCTTTTCCTGCACCAATATCCTAAAATACATAAATAGATCTTAGAGAATATTTCATAATAAAAAGTTTGACATATTTATTTAAAATATTTTTAAAAGACCCAATTCTGAATTCATCTTGTAAACTGAGAAGGGGAATAATACAGAATAAATAAGTACATGTTCCAATATTTATAGATTGCTTGTAAAGCCTAAAAGAATCATTTCCAATTAACCTGTAATGATTATTTTTTGAGAAAAAGAAATTTAACAGTTAAAGCCATTATGAAGTTATACTATTTCATCAACCCAAGAAATTCATTCACAAACAGACAACTTCAAGGTAAAACTGCAGAAAATGTATACTCTGTAAGGAAAATTGTCTCTGTAATGCAGAGCCCTTCCTAGTTCATAATCTGGTCCGAGTTTCTGATGAAAGAAAGGCCCAGACTTCCTCGAAGTTTTAACAGTCACAACTTAAACCATCAGAATGTTCTTGTGTTTTATTTATTTATTTATTTATCCCACCACCCTGCCCCTGGTTGTTTTTTAGCTCGCTGTCTGCTCTCTGTGTCTGCTCTTCTTGGCTTCTCTTTAGAAGGCACTGGGACATTCCGATGGAGGCACTCAATCTCTCGAGCCACCTCAGCTCCCTGGTTTGTTGTGTCTCTCCTCTTTGTCTTTTTTTGTTGTTGCATCAGCTCTCTGCGCTGGCCAGCTTGCTTTCACCAGGAGGTCCCGTGAAACGAACCCGGGACCTCCCATATGGCAGACAGGAGCCCAATCGGTTGAGCCGCATCCACTTGCCAGAATGTGTTCTATATTTGGGCTTCAAATAAATTTTCATTTTTACCTGTTGAATGGGTGCTCCAGGCAGTTAATACCTCCCAACAGGAGCAAAGATAAGAAATTGAGAGCTAAATTCCAGCTATGTACACACACTTAAAATAAATGTACACATATTATGTATACTTACTGTGCATGTGTGTGGTATAGTAGAGATATTTCTGCAAAATAGTGCATTACTGCAATGCCCAAGGATTGGGAGTGACTGACTCATATATTCTAAATTATAATGCCTCAAGATGTACAAATCTTTATGATTAATAAAGCCAGTGCAATTTCCTCCCTTATTTGTCATGAAATGATCTTATCTTGAATTAGGCTTTTTTGTTTTTTGTTTTTTTTTGTAGGTACCAGGGATTGAACCCAGGACCCCGTACATGGGAAGCAGGCACTCAACCATTTGAGCTACATCCTCTCCCGAAGAATTTATTTTTAAGAGCAAATTTCCTTCAATGTTAGTACTACAAGCTTGCAATGAAGAAAAGGTTTAATTATCCACCTCCTTTTGCATAATTTTTTAAAAGAAATCTAATTTTTTATATATAACTAAATACAACTATACAAATATGAATAAACAAAAGTATTATGAATCCCTTGGACTCGTACTAAAAACACGGTTGGAATATACTCTGAATTTACATTTTAAAACACAGAAAGTTGATTAGCATCTCTCGCTTGCAACTCAGGGATGCTGCACTGGTAAGACCAGCCTTATCCCTTCCCTTCCTTATTCCTACAACTGCTACTTCATCACACCTTTATTTCTCTCCTCCACCTAGACTACTGATCTAATTAAAACAAGCAGAGTTTTAACAACGATCTGACCTCAGAGTAGCCTTTTCTTCTGCTTTAGAATGAATTCAGGTAGAAAAGAGAATGTTTATTGCTAAAAATTTAATAACACCATCTATGATACACATGAGTTTCACAGAGAATCCAAACACAGCTATACATATAATGTGAAGAATGATTTTATTTTCCTCACAAAATTTTGGTGACACATTTATGATATTCAAACAGAAAAAGTTATTCTTTGAATGACATTTTGTATAATGATTACAAAATCTTAAGTGAGGAAAATAGATGTTGAAAGCCACTCTCAAATCTTGCTAAAACATACATTCTCTGATATATTTCTGCAAACTCAAACAACCATAAGAATGATGAATAATTGAAAAGAGATCATGGTAACACTCATCTACTAGTTGAATTAAAACAGAGATCTTCATTTGCCACTTCTGAAATTAATTAGGTTTATACTGCAAAGACATTTTCATTCTTTAAGATTAAAAAAAAAAGATTAAAGCTGAGAAGGCTTTTGCTTGATTTCTACTGGGCTGGAATGGTTGCAAACAAAGGTATGCTGTTGGTTTACTGCAGTGGTTCTCAAACTTTAGTGTGCAGATTATCACGTAGAGTTTCTGGGGTATGAGAATATGTACTTCAACAAGTTCCCAAGTGATGGTGGATTCTACTAAGTTAGGGATCATACTTTCGAAAACAACTGATCTATATGGAAAGAGCAAGTGGGGAGAGAGGGAAGTAGAAGGAACTAACTGGCAAGGAACTGAAATATTAAGCCAAACAATTTAAACTCAATAATAAACTAAACATCTGACCTCCTATTCATTTATAAGGAAAAGGTTTTACCATTGTAATGTTGGTCTACTGAAAGAGTACCAACTTGTGGTCAAATAAAAGCCACAGAATTGAAAAATACTTCAGGAGAAACGTCCCATAAAATCCATGTTACACTAATGTAAATGCATCTAAATTTGGCTAAAAAATAAAATAAACCACTAGTATGATACCATTTATATAAAATGTAAATGTAAGTCAATTCATAAAGATGAAAGATTAGTTGTTATGTAGGACTGGGGAAGGAATACTAAGGGGTTTGGAGTCTTTCATTTTGGAGTAATGAAACTATTCTAGAATTTTTAAGAGGATGAATGTACAACATTGTGATTATACTAAAAGCCACTGATTATATACTTTGGATAGAAGAGCCAGAAACAGCATCTATGTAGAGTGGGGGAAGCATAGAGGTTGAGAGGTAAGGAATTTTCTTGTTTGTTTCTTTGTCTGTTTTTTATTATTATTAATATTGAAATAACAAAAATGCTCTAATGATGGAAGTGATGAATGCACAACTATGTGATTATAGCAAATACCACTAATTGAACACCTTGGATGAATTGTATGCTTTATTAATATGTATCAATAAAATCGATTAAAAAAAAAAACACAACCTAAAAAAAGGAAACCTAAAAAAACAAAAAAACAAAACAAAAAAAACCCACTAGTGAAGCAAAATAACTTCTACTTAAGAAGTTTGTAGAAACAGGGTTTGACCAATGGTTTTCACAATCATAAAATATAAGAGCACTAAATGGGAAAGACAGAAATATAATAGAAATGAATGTACTTAATGTAATAATAGGCAGGGCTAAGCTATCATATTCTCTCTCTTCTTAAATAGCATACATTAAAAGATTGCAGAAGCATAAGAAAAAATTAAAATTAAACCTATTAAATCAAGACCAATGTAAAGAAAAGCAGTGAAGAACCTAATAAAGATTTGGTTAATTATATCTTATTCTACCATTCTACAATTAATAGCAATGTAGGCTACCATTAACTAGGCTTTGAAGATTCAAACTGAATGAACTTAATTAAATACAAGTGTTTCATGCTTCACAGATACTCAAAATTATTTATTCAACCAAAGAAAATAGCTGAGGAAAAGAAAAATCCTTTAATTTCTCATTAAATTTTTGCTTTGTCAGCAAATGTGAATTCTAACATATTACAGTTCATATAAAGCAATTCCATTTTGCACACTAACTTTAAATTAATGACTCAGGAAAATTATTAGTTCAACATAAATTTAAGTATAGGATTACAAACCTCCTAGATTAACCTCATACTATTAATTCAAAATTTAATCTTACCCTCAAGTCTCCTGTGCCAGGAAAGTATTCCCCATATTTATGGAATGATACAGTCATTACACGATCTGTTGTATAAAAAGCTTCTTCTACACCGTCACCATGATGGATATCAATATCAATATATAAGACTCTCTGATGATACCTGAAAAGAAAAAAAGTGAAAAATTGTTGTTGATGCTTAAGGTTCTAAGATGGGAAGAACGACCACGGATTTAGGAAACCTGTTTGTGAGCTCTTGTATTCCAGAACATTTAATTCCCTTTTTACTTTACTTCCAGCCTAAGCAACCATTCCAACATCTCTACCTATATTTTAATCTTACACCTTTAAATACCCTCTTTGGACTCAATTTAGGTGATAAAATGTATTTACTATTTCTGGGAAATTTGTCCTATTTACATGCTTATAACAGGTTTGGCAAACTATGGCTGGGAGGCCAAATTTGGCCAGCTGCTGCTTTCTGGATGGCCACAAGCTCATAGCTTCTACTTTTAAAAAATGGCTGAAAAAAATATCAAATAATTTGTGATGTGATAGTTAAATGAAATTCAAATTCCTATGTACATAAAGTTTTATTGAAACACAAACTCATCTGTTTATGGATTGTCAGTCTATGGCTTCTTTTGTGCTACACATGCAGAATAAGTTGATGTGACAGAAACCACCTGTGGTACTCTCATCACGTCATTCTGCTGTTGCTGGAGCACAACAAATTGCAGTGACACAATTATAACAGCGATAGTCAATATTACCAAGCGCCAACTAGTGATGCATATGAAAAAACTTGACCAAAAGGGGGAAATACTAAATACAATGCGTATTTATAGGTAAAAGATTTCAAAGTGAGTCGGGAGGTCATTCCAGAGGTTACGCTTATGCACATCTCAGGAGGATCTCGACTGCCACAGTAAACAGTGCCTCAAATAGTGGGGGTCCGGAGACATCTAGACACTATAGGCAGTGCAGACAATCTCAGAAATTCAGCACCCTGTCAGTGGGCCTGACTTTGGAATATTTGCTCCCCAATGTAACAGAGTTAGATTCATTTATAGTTTCCCTATACATGGTTCTTCTGTTCCTTTTATTTGAAATTATAATGAGCACTATGCTCATTAAATTTATGTCCCAGAGACTTAAATCTTTGGTCCATTCATGTGCTGGTTGAGACCTGAATCTAAGCAGAGTTGCAATACCTACTCTCCAGTTTATTGGACTCGCCCAAGACAACAAACAAAAGGATGATGATGGACAACACCCATCTCAAAAAAACAGACAGTATCGACAACTGCAAGCAAGACAGTTCCATCCATATGCCCCATGGGTTCTAAGCCCCCTCTCAATCAGACACAGAGTGGGCATCACTATCCCCAAATCCTCAAGATTGAGGAATAAACAAACATAAGGGGGGAATGCAACTATGGGCTAAAGTAGACATTATTATTCTAGCAATGGATGAAAACTTATATCACTGAGACAAAGGCAGTGGCCACCAGAGGTTCAAAGAGGAGGGAGAGGGAAGAATAGGTGGAACATGGGGCATATTCGGGACACTGGAATTGTCCTGCCTGACACCGCAATGAAGAATACAGGCCATTATACATTTTGTTAAAATAAATTATGCGTTGCAAAAGTGTAAACTATAGTCCATGGTTAGTAGCAATGCTTCAAATGTGTGTTCATCAATTCTAACAAATGTACCACACTGATGAAAAATGTTGTTGGTGAAGGAAAGTGTGGGAGGGGTAGGGGCTAGGGTATATGAGAATCCCCTATATTTTTGATGTAACATTTATGTAACCTAAAGCTTCTTTAAAAATAAAAAAGGTGAATTATTTGAAGTGCTTTTCCTTGGTTCTCAATGACACTGCTGAGTTACTGTAATTACCAAGTTTGAAGTGGCTAAAAAATTAGCGTATTATTAATATGAATAATAAGTATGGAGTAACTAGAAGCAAGAACATTTTCAAAGAAGTTGAGAGTACACTAAGTCGGTACAATCTGAAGTGGAATCTGCTAAGATGGCAACCAATGATGGTAAAAAAAAAAAAAAAAA
>JAQZBX010008926.1:0-47137 GCA_029593785.1 Cabassous unicinctus | reverse complement strand
TCCTGCACAGTCAGATTAATAGAATAAAATCTTTGAAAGAAACATTTAATGAGAGCAAGAAAATTAAAATGGAAATGTTTCTGGCTTGATTTTCCTCTACCACACATTGGAGGCATTTTATGAAATACTAAAATGTATACCTGACTTTGGGAATAAGCCCCTCATTATTGCAATAGGAGGAAAAGGACACATTTCAATAATTAGAGAGTGAACCATAGTTTACAAACCTGTGCAGCTGAGCTGAAGGGTGAAAGGCCATGCTAACTCTCCCGCCCCCGCAGTGAATGGAGGCTGCCAGCGTCAGCCACATCTCACGTTGCTGCCCTATGGCTTGACTTGTTTTAACCTCAGGCAGCTTTTTTTAGAGTACGGATATGAGGAGACCATGAGGACAGCACAGCAGAACTGGCATGAAGAAGCTTAGCTATTTTATCTTGATAGTGCGACAATGTGCACCACAAAACAAGCCAGCCACGTGCCAGAGACTGGAAGTGTAGTTATCCTTCATCGGAAATGAATTTTGAAAATGCTCATTTTTTATTGTACTGTAACTCCATAGTAATGTATTTTATAGAAGCAAAATTCCATATTTAATTGCAACTGAAGTCTTATATTGAAAACTGAAGTACATTAGAGGGAGGACTGTCATAACTCAAAGGAAAACTCAAAGACTCAATTTCCTAAATTGTAAATTATGATACGGAAATGTAAAATGGAAGAATTCTAGGTGGAACAAAAATCAAAGTTTTCATTCACATGGGATAGTATTTATGTATATACTTTGTGAATTTTGAAGCCCTCTGTAACAGGTTACAAAGGTTATCATCAAACCCTTCATAAATGCAATTGAAATAGCATGTACATTGCTTTAACTTTTTTACACTGCAGTATTATCATCATCATTTTATGTTTAAACTATATAATCATATTTTTCTTAGTGTATCGAAGGGTGGTTAAATGATCTTTATAAAAATTAATTTTATGGCAATATCTCTTCCTATCTTCAGCTCTGTGGATTCTGCACATTTTGGTCATATTAATAGAGTTTTTTTTTTCATATGACAATAGAGCAATAACAGCAGCCTGGAAGGGATTCTTTCACAATTCTGTATTTCTTTTTATATTTCTATACTGTTTCCTTTTCTTCCCTTACTGCCCCTAAATTCACCCTATGCCAAGCACAGCACATGTAAATATTTCAAAATATGGTAATAATTTGTTCCAACTGGAATATAAGCCATTATGCCAATGACATTAGATTTTTATGAAACACACAGTGGACTAAAGTTTTATTATACTATAGAGATAAAATGTGTTCAGCTGATTATCAAACACAGTCCACAGGCAGAAAATAAAACTTAATTCCAGTAGAGAAAACTACCTAAATGGACATCGGAACTCTATTACCCACATGTGAAGTAATAATTAGAGACATTCAGAATCATCAGAGTGAATACATTTACTTGTTTAGCAAAAATCTTTTAACATCCTAGTAGAGACTGGTTGTAAATGTTATCCTATATTTAGGAGGAACTAAAAGATCTATCAATGAATGGTTCATTTTCATTGATCAACCATAGCATTCTACTGTTTATCTCAGTGAAAATAAAACAAATTTTCTGGAGATAATAGGAGGAAACCTCATTGGTTTTCTTTTAGAATTTCTTCATTTTAGTCAGAATGGTTTTATGACTCAGATTTAAAAATCCATTCCAGATCTTACCAGCCATTTTCCTACATTCTGGTAAAGGTATAACCTTGAATTGATGGGACTCATACTTTTTTTGCAGACCCCAAAAACTGTGAGAGACCACTGGAAATGTTTTACCTAGAATGGAATGTGACCCCAAGTTTAATGATATCTTGGTAGATAAAAGTGAAAATCAAAATCCTGTCTTGCAGGACCACAAGAGGTTGTTAATTCTGACTGAAAGACTCAAGAAATCTCTATTTCAGATTTTCTTTATCCTGAGAAAATCATTCCCAAGGACTTTTGGTTATGTAAACTTAAGAAAAGAAGCTCTTCTGAAATACCGGAGAGAGATACTATTGGTTTCATGACAATAAAATACGTTGGATTTGGGGCAAAGACTATTGACTTTATTCCAGTTGACTATGCCTCTTTGGAATGGGAGGTTTCAGGGATGGTAATGAGGGGCATGTGGAGTGACACAAATTCCCAAAACACAACTCTTGGTGTGTAGAAAGCCCTGTGGTTAGACTGAAGACCAGAAGCTCATACAACTGTTCTCATGAACTTTCATGAAACCACTGATTTTTAACTTCACTTTGTAGCTCTTATTTGAAAGCATTCATTAATTCTAACAACACGATGAACTATTTAAAAATTGTAAGCAATCCCATTATTCCATAATAATAATTTTACTACTTTCTTCCACTTTGCTTTATTCCTTCGTCTTATTCTCCTACTTATAAGGTAGAGTATTTTAAAACTAAGTGAAATACTAAAAAATACATCATTGCGTTTTGAATAGCAATTTATGGGAAGGGTGGATTGAAGCATTTTTAAAGAAAGGCTAGAAGCAAGTTATCATCTAAAGAACTATTAAAATAGTTTAGAAGTGAAAAAATGATAACCACACTTAGGATAATGCCAAAAGGAAAAGAAAAAGTATATAGCTATGAGCTTTTATGGATCAAGATGGGGAAGGAACCTAAAATGACTTCCAGGTCATTTTTTAAGCCCAAAAAAGGGTGTGCTATTTGACTTCAATCGGGAAAGTGATAACATTTTTTAAAATGTTGATACCCACTATGATACAGACCTCTTAAAAAATATGTTTGAAATGGTTTAGAATTCTCACAGACAATTCCAAAAGGGCTTAAGAGGAATTAGTACATATTTTAATTTTCTGCTCCGTAGTCTATTTTATTTTAGCTGTACCTAAAATACAGTAATTATTAATTGTAATCTTTTATTTGCAGAACACTTTACATGACTGTTTCTATTTACTAACACCTCCTTGTGAAGGAGGTGTTCAAAACCCTCTCACTTACGTTGTTTCTTTTGATACCCACAATCCTTCTATATTATACTCCAATAAAATTGGCTTCACATACATGCTGAAATCTTTGCAAAGCTGGTTACCTCCAGGAGACAGTCTTTTTTCTTTCTCTACTTGGGGAGCAGAGTTATCCACCCATTATTCAACTCCTTCCATAGGCCATGTTCAAATCTTCCGGCGCTGTGGTGGGCTGACCAGTTAGGTAGCTGGCAGGTAGGACCTGAGCATTCTTTGTCACTTCTACAGAACCTTAGACATTTACCAAATCTCCGTGAGCACAGCTAAGTCTATGAAAAATTACGGTATTGGTGAAACTGAGACATCATTACATATTTCTTAAGCCAGTTCCCATCATCATAGAAAAACAAGCATACACACATACACACTTTTTTTTTCTTGAAAAAGAAAAAAAAGAAAGAAAAAAAAAACAACCTATCTTACTTGCAAAGCCAATTTTAATTCTTCTGTTTAAAGAAGGAAGGATGGGAGCACTTTTCCAGACTTGAAAGATGAGTGAGAGTTAGGGGTGATGGAAGCAGAACATAGAGTTGTACAGGAGCAGGGAAGGTGTGAAGGGCTGGAAGTAACATAATTCACGTTACGTCCAGGAATTAAAAGTAGTTGAGCATCTGCTCTCCTCTTTGAATGGAACTGGGGAACAGTGGAATAGGTATCTGGCAAAAAGCAGTCTAAATATTTTCATGGGTCCAATAGTTCTTTGAAGACCCTAAAAGGAGTTGAATTATGAACCTTATTTAAGGTTTTTCAGCAGGACAAGCCCTAGATTATCGCAATTCCTTAGCCCAGTGCTGGGCATAAAAACTGCTCATTAAGTGGGGATTAATTTTTTTGAAAACATTAATAAAATAATTTCTGGATGAGAAAACTATAGATTAATAGCTCTTCGTCTAAAATTTCAATGACTATATAAAACCATAAACAATTTTTGCAAGTGAAGAAAATTCTGTATTCATTAAGCTTGAAATGCAGCAAAAACTAAAGGTACAATTTCCACTATTTTAAATCTTGCAGGAACCACTTATTTAAGTTTGTTTCATTATGGCTGAGAATTCAGAGTTGGATTAGTTAGGCTTGGAAAGGTTAGCAAACAATGCACAATTATAATTTTTTTAAATGAGATTGAGCAAACATCTTTAAAAGCATGAAACCATTACTGATTTCTTAGTCTAAATGCTTCTTTTTAACAGTGTCTTACTAAGGTTAAAATGATACATAAAACAAGTTAGCACTCAACACTGAGGCTTTCTAAGGATGTTTTTAAATCTAATGTGATTTTTTGACATCTGATAGCTAGAAGATTGACCTGGTTCTCCACTTGATAGTAGTTGAGAATGAACAAGGATTACTTTATTAAATTTAAAATTCTCATTGGTTATTTATGCCACAGCAGTAAAATTATCAAAATATTTCCACCATCTTTGTTGTGCAAGTTTATCCAATGCACTCTGGGTACTTAATAATCTTTGACATTATGTATAAAAAGAGACAAAGAAGGCGAAATGAAGAACAAATATTAGACAGTGTCTTAGTTTGCCACAGGGCTGCCTATGCAAAACAAAGTACCAGAAATGGTAATTTTATTTAGGGCAAAACCTTACAGTTCCGAGGCCTTGAAATGTCCAAATCAAGGAACCAGCAGAGATGCTTTCTCTCCAAAGTCAGCTACTAATGATCCTGGCGTCCTGCCACATGATGAAGCAAGATGGCGGCCATCTCTACCAAGGTTCCTGCCTTCCCCTCTGGGCACACCATCTCCCAGAGCCCAGCTGTGGGAGATCAGGAATATGGCTTGTCTCTTTCTCAGCCTCAACTGCTCCGTTTTCTCCCTGAGCCCAGGCAAACCGCTGTCTCTTCAGCCTTGAGCTGCTCTGTGGGCCCAGCCTCCTGAGGGCTTCATGCTTCAGCTTTGGCTGCTAGCGATCCCCGAGTCCTCTCTCACACATGGCAGGGTAAAGATGGCAGTGGCTGTCTCTCTTCTTACTGGAGGTTTGATATGTTTCGACATTTATATTTTTAATTTTTTTTCAGGTGAGTTACCAAGTTTTTAGTGGCCTTCTTGTCAATCTGAGTGAGCTACTTATATATTAAAGATCTTACATCTTAAAGCATTTATAGCAAGTATGTGTATGAGCTTCATGTTCCATGAAGTCTTCTATTTACTAGCTGGGTGAAAACAAAAAGATGACTCAGTCTCTCTTAGTTTTGATTTCCTTGTAAAAGCGTACTGAGAATACCATCGTGAGGTTGTTGACAGTATTAAATACGATAAAACCTGTAAATTGTTCAAAACTAAGCCTGGCAGATGTTAAACACAAAGTTATACAGACTACCTATAACACTACTAAAATGTTCTATGCTGTTACATTATAAATGAGAATTGGCTTTTCTCCTTGAAATTTTTTTCATGGGTATTATGCTTTTAGGTTAAATGCATTTTATCAAATTTTTTAAAAATTGTATCCTTTTTAACAATTAATTCTCTAAAACTTCCAGAAAATATTAAGGAATTGAGGATAAATTTTATTTTTCTATTTCCAAATCAAATATCATTGTCAAATACATGGTTATTTGATATATATATATTTGTGTGTGTGTATAGACATATTCAATAATTTATGCTATTTTCATTATAATATATGAAATATATGTGTGTTCACAAAAAAGAATTTCAGTATGTATAAAAGTTCTGAACATGAGCATATTGATTTCAGATAAATCTCTGAAATATTTGAGCAACGGTGTACTTTAGTACATTCCTTTTATTTTAGACAACAAAACAAAATATTCTACCAACAGTTGGCCTATCCTAGTTATTAAAACTTTTTTACACAGATTGTCGCCAGCTGAGCTAAAACAGCAGCTGTCCACTGGAAATAATTGCAGAAATGTTTTGCCCATTGGCCTGGAATCAAACATATGTTTTCCTATAACAACTAAGACATAACTTCCTTTATTGATATGTGTTAATTATTGAGGAGTGTTAATTACAAGTTATACACCTGGACTGTCAAACTGCCATAAAACTCCTGGTCTCATTGGAGGAGGAAAGAGATCTTCCTGTATTTTTTAAGTATTTGTGCTTTAAATATTTGAGATAGTAAGGCTATATTCTGTCATAATTCCTTTTGATTTATTTTTAAAAATTTAATCTTTGTTAAAGATTATGTCTATTAAGAGCAGAGAGAGTAAAGAGTTCATTTTCCCTCATACTGAACCAATATTAGGAGCTAATTAAAATATACCATGGCAAACAGTGTTTGGTTTGGATTATATTTTCTATCTCCTTTGCATTTTTATTTAAGGGATTATGATAGACTTTACAACATCCTGTGACCTTTTTATATGATTTCTTCAAGTACTTAAAATACAATATATACATTATTTAAAGGAATGATAAATAGTGAAGAAATTCCTCAACATTTTGATATCTGATTCCAAGGTTATTTTAGATTATGTTCAGGAATGCAGAGCACCTTTCCTGTTTGCTTACAAAGGTGGTCAGGTGATTTCAGAGTTTCATTAGTGGAACCATCAAAGAAGAACCATATTCATCTCTCCAAGTAGATCACTGAAAACAGCACATTTGCCAGTGTGCCTTATTATTATAGTGTATTGATAAGCGCTGTGAGTTCATTCAGAGCACAGAATTGAGTCGGTGTTCTTACAAAGGCCATTCTGACACTTAACAATAAATTCATAGTTCTCTTTCTAAATTTGAAAGAGCAATATTGCCACATGGCCTTATAGTTTTGTCTAGTACATTCTTCCATCAAAGCAGAATATCTTCTCAGTGGAATGATCTCTGTATTGTTACCCTTGTAGAAAATAAAAATAAAAATAAAGAAAGCATTACCTTCTGTATAGTAATGATTCCTTCTTGTGTATCTTTGTCAACAGAAATCTTGAAAATCCCTAGTCCATCACCATCCACAATTTTGTATTCCATTTCAGCATTAGCCCCTATATCTGCATCGGCAGCTTTAATTCTGGCCACAACTGATGCCACAGGCAATGATTCTGGGACATTATATTGGTAAGACCCTGTGAAATTCAAAACAAGAAATGAACAAATCACCAATAAAAAATTAACTATTTGGTTATTTTGCCCCATCTTGCTAAATGTGCTTTTGTTCCCCTTCAATGAAGAAGATGCCACAGCTGTGTGAGACAAATAGGTTTCACAGAGCCTCAGGAAGTCGAAGAGGGATATTAGGTAAAATCACAACATGACAACAGAAACAGATGTCCTCCTGAGAGACAAGAGAGCAATGCCCCTTCCTGTACTTCTAAGGTGAGAATTATACCAGCTTTAATCAGACAACTACATTTTGAAAAGTCTTCTGATGAAGTACAGTTTAGGTTTCAGATGGTCATACTTCCGATAACTTAATATTGAAATCTGCTTAATATTATCTTTTCTATGAATGTTTCAGAAAACTGGACAAGGAGATTTATGAATAACAATGTTAATCTTCTTTTGGCTCATACACTTGTCTAGGATAAGAATTCCTTTTTAGGTTGCATGTAATGGCACAGTGGTACAGGGCATAGGTAATATTATTTTAACAGGAAGCAAGAGAAGTAAAAATGAAAGAATGAATTTTTAAAACTTTCTTTTGTAAAAACTCTTCTGCACTAGTCCCCAACTCAAAAAAAAAAAAGAAAGAAAAATGAAAAAGTGGGGAAGCAGATGAAGAGAAACATGAACCAATGACCCATCAATCACAAACAAAGAAACTCCTCTGAACACTACGCTCCATCACCAGGTTTCGCTATTCATTTACTTTTTCCTGCTTCCTGTACCCTCTTGCATTTTCATTAGTTTGTAAGATTGTGGTGCATTTGAACTTTCCTGTCAAAAGAGAAGAAATTATCCTCTTTGGGAGGAATATAGAAAGGAAATATATCTATATGAAGGGACTACATTTTAGGCTGAGACATGTTCCTGTTGGCAGTTTTCTAAATTTTCTGAAGAGTTACTGGTGATCACAACATATGCTTATGCCTTTTGAGTGACCCCTTTCACACATCTAGACATGTCCATAGTAAAATCCAATAAGTTCAAGCCTACAATCATAATTGAATGGCAGGGAAAACAGTCATAAAATTCTAATGCCATATCCTTGGTTTTCCTTATTTTAGTAAGTAGGAAAATATATAATAAGCTAGAAAACCTGTACTCTATCTTACCAAAGCATGAAAACTGAAACCACAAAATTCTAAATGTCAAATTAGCATTCCAGGCTTAAAGAAAAGAGAAAGAGCTCATTTTGCTGTGTTCACAACATCAGGGCATTATTGCTTTTTTTCCCTGCCATTCTTCCATCCTCCTCCTGGCCCCCATGATAAACCAACAAGCGCCCCCTGAAGGCTATCGCCCCCTGAAGGCTATGTTCAAGAAAAAAATGCTAAGCTCGGGGTCAATTTGTTTCTTATATTTCCAGGAGGCATGACATGTTTGTTAAGTATATATACATTTTAAAAATATGCAAAATAAAAATAAAATATCTAAAGAGGATGTAGTTGAAGGTAAAAATGGTAACATTCAGATATACTCTGAAAGTTTCTTTATTTGGCATTGTTCACTTCTAAGCTCTGTTTGTAAGACAGCTTAGTTCTACATTTCTATCAGACAAGTATTTTAGAGACTTTGTAGTGGGTACAGTTTCCTTACATCCTTAAGCAAGCTAAAGAAGTATCACATACACTTAGAAATGAAAAGGAACTAAAAGAGAGGGAGAGGAAATGCTTTTTACACACAGGGTACCTCTACCTAGAGAATATTTTTTTTCCCTTTTTCTTGGTTTTTGACCAAAACCCACTTTGGTCAAAGAAGTTAAATGAGGGCTTGTGTTTTTTTGGTTCCTTAGACGGATTTATTTTGAAACACTGAATGTTTACATGATAAAAAAAATGGTAGAATGTTCGGTGTGCACGAACTGGTTAGACAAATTATGCAATTAAAATTAAAAGTTCAGTAGTCTTCTATTTTTATCTTTAAAAATAAAACAGCATTTTAATGTGTAGATTTCATAAAGCATATTTGAATATTAGGAATTAGTAAATTCTTGTAATTTACAAACTGTATGAAAAGAATGAGAAGTCTCAGAATAAAAAGACATAAAGAAACTTGATAATTGTCTATTAGTTAAAATGTGAGTGAAAGAAAAATCTTAGAGTTAAGTAGGATATATACAAATATAGGATTGCTTCTATCAGTTTTCAATACCCTTATAATTCTACATCAATGGAGTCAAAATCATGCCTCTGATAAAATATAATTGGGTGGGCGCAGGAAGATAAGCATTGGATTGTTAAGTATTGGTGGAAGAAAGTCCTTAAGACACTCTGATAGACTAGCGAGGAAAGTTATTAAACTTGCATCATTTGACAAAACATCTTACTTCGTGGAAAGCGAGGTGGGTTATCGTTGACATCAGTTAGGGTCACGGTGACTGACGTAGTGCCTGACAGTCCTCCATTTTGACCAACCATATCCTTTGCCTGAATAACCAGCAAATACTGGTCTTTAGCCTCTCTATCCATGTTGGGAAGGGCGGTCTTGATGACTCCTGTAAAATTTCAAATCCCAGTAAAATATATCATGAATCACTGCTTTTATACTAACAAAGATCATCAATACAGGTAGCAAGTTGCTCTTAAGTTGTTACCTTTTGTTATTGTTCTGTTTACTTTAATTTTAGTGCATATTAAAGACCAAAGAGATGTGATAATTATATCAATAACATAAAGCACAAAAAACGCTGGTAATGTGGATGGACAGGGGTTCTCTATACCAGACAGAGAGGATTATCTTTAATAATGGAAACATGGTTAAGAAAACAACAATGTATAAGTAAATACAATGGGCTACTTATCTAGAATAATAGAACTAGCTGTACTAGTTCATGGAAATGGACCTCCCCTTTTCCTCCCTTTCACCTTCTCCAACCATACAATTTGCAGGTGACTTGAAATCACTGGAAACCTTTCAGCTCTTGGCCCTACTATCTCTCGTCCAGCAATTTACTTCACTTGAAATACTCTACAATAATAAATATGAGCATGATATAAGCCAACACCATTTCACACTGTGGCTGTGATATGGGATGATCTCCTGCTATTATCTAAGGGCGTGAGAAAAAGTACTGAAGATGAGAAGGACTGTGTTAATGGAAATCAACCACACTGAAATTATTGGTACATGTCACTGTTTCTATCAATTGCATTTAATATTTATTGTCCTTAAGATTTCAGATGTATGAGAAATGCATTTCAGAATTTCACATTGCTTGACATGGAAACTTGACTCAGTTGTCACTGTTGCAGTGAATTAGTTGTTTTAACAAACAATTAACAACTATTTAATTGTTATGAATTTTGGCCAATGATAATATATTAAATTTCCACAGAATCTGTTTTAAATATGTTACATGCAAATATATAAAATGGCATATATACTTAATATAATATGTACAATTATTAAATGAAAAAAAAGTTTGATATTGATCTATATAGAGCTCAGAACTAGCAATATGAGAGCAACTTTACTAATGAAACATAAGGTGTCTATGACAATCTCTTCCCTAAATATTTTTTGCACTTTCATCTTTCCTAAAAAAGGCAATGTCTTCCTTATGCACATAGGACCATTATGTTCAGTCTTAGCTTGAAAAATGCTTAATGTATCTTGTCTACAGATTCTAACTTCTAGGGAGATGTTAAAATTTAAAGCCTAACTCACACCTGAGGAAGAGGAACTCTCGTTTCATGAACTTCTCATGTGGAAACCTGGGAACTGGGTTGCTTAATAGAGAATTTCTTTTTTTCCCCGAGAGGAATATAATTGCATTCAGACTGGGATAAATGTTTTTTGCCTGGTGCTCAGCATAAAACTATATAAAAAGAAAAAGAAAGCTGTCAATTGCCTAAAGGCTATTTCCTCAATGGTAACATATAACAATGGTATGTGTTATATTTCATCTGCTAAGAATAAGTTTTGAGGACAAATTTATACCCGGCCTATTCGTCACAACATTCTACAGTGTGGTAATGGTTCTGAGGTTGGGAACAGGTGAGAAAAGCTTTTCAATAGTTTAAGAATAATTTAAACAATTTATTATGAGTTTACAATGTTCCAAGTTGAATAACACTCATAATATATTAAGCAACCATATTTTTCGTTAGGTGTGAGTACTAGCTATCACTCTCACACACCTATGCACACAAGGCAGCAGTACATCAATATTTTAAGCATTTAAATTACACTTCTTTGAGTGGGGCCAGTTATTTTTAAAATCACTTATAATTCACTAACTGCAATTTGCCACTTTTGCTACAATCACAGCAATGCAGGGTCAATTTAAATAATAACTTCTTTGAATATTTTTAGCTGTCTATATACTGTCTATAATTAATCTCTGAAACATCACAATGAAAATCAAATGAAACATAGTCATAAAACCATTAGGTCCAGTTGATAAGTAACTGATAAGAAAATAATCTTCTTAGAGCCATAATGATTCGATGAATATTTCATGTTTGTTATTCAATAGTTTTGTGAACTTTATAATGAAACAAGCTTGGACTTCACTAAGACTCACTGTTACAAAACATAAACAATATTGGTCTAAGAGTTTTGGGACATATTTATTTCCATCTTTTTTTCCCCTGTCAACCATCCTTTATTGATTTGTACTTTTTTAATTGAGCATTGCCCATCTTGAATATTTGATCAATAAAAATGCATTTTGTGTAGGTGACAAAATAATAGACAATAAGCTAGCTCTAGAAAGATTTCCTACCCATCAAGTTTTAATTTTAAATTTCTATTCATCTTTCATTTCCCACCTAATATTAATATGTATAAATGAGTTGTCATCCTTGCACATTTATTATGATAGTGAGAGGCCCATAGCATCTCAACTGATCAGCAAAGCAAATACCACAGGCTCATCCGCTCATGGTTTTGCTTAGTGGCGCTGTTTTTGAGAGGAAATGTAGCATTATTAGGATAAAGTCTGGTAGTCCAAGTTACTCATTTTTCATACCTCTAATTGTCTTTTTACAAGTGATCCTATAAATAACACTTTTTTCCAAAGCAGTATTCATCACTAACTTTGCAACGTAATGCAGGAGGCAATGGTAATTTCCAAACACCTTGACTATTAAACTATTTTTGACAAGGATGGAATAATTGAGAGAAAACTGAATTTAAATAAGGACATTCGGTAATAATAGATTTCTCACTGTATGAAGTTGCTAGCTTTTAAGTATAAAGAGTTTAAATTTGGAAAATCCTCATACATTGGGTTTCATTTGTGTTTTATTACTTTTTATGTAACACCCATATTCACTCGAGTATATATGTATAAATTAGCAAATTATTAGTATTATCCCTCTGAACTGGTAAAGGCCAATCTTGTCTAGCTGGATCCCTAGAGTTCTATGAGATTTTCACAGAAGATAGCAACATTATTTAATTTCAACAATCAATAAATTTAGGCTATTTATGATGAGAAAAACTATACTTTAGTTCTTTACAGAAGAGACTGGCTCAGATTTTAAGCTTTCTGAACAAGAAATTTTCTGCAGAAGCATCATCTGACCCAGGAACCCAGAATTTTTCGTGCATTTATTATCCATGTTTACAGAAAGCATTATGCATACAAAACGTAAACTTATCATTGACATTATTCAATAATTGTCTGGTTTTTTTGTGTGGGGGTAAATTTCTGATGATTCTCTAGTGTCCAACCAGCCACTGATGATTATATATATATTTAGTCCCATGGGATCTCCTTAGGAATTTGGTGTACCACACTTGACACAGAAGAGGCATTTCTGGAATCTATGCCAGTTTTGGGAACCCCACAATCCTTGGAGTCTGCGTTCTGTAGGCTGAGATTTCGGATTATCCCCCAGAATCCAGTCGCCCAAATGCCCCCTGGCAACATGGGCCTGAAGGACAGGTGCAGTGAGAGTTCAACTCACTGGGACTCCCCTGACTGAAATCAAGACACTGTTTTTGGATATTCCCTTGAATGAACTTTTATTACACGGAGAATTTCAATATTGAAAAACCAACATTCTCAGGGATGTAATTAATTCTGGAAAGATCCTCCTAATATGACTATGGCCTAGGTCATGTGGATTTACCAGCTTCAGAAACCATTTGCATTCTCAACTCTTTTTATTATGGCATGTTTTCCATAGCTACTGCAGGAACTCTGGGACTGTAGAATTAAAGAGTAGACACCTCAGTTCCTTCATGGCTGTATTTGCCTATCAGGAGACAGGGTCTATAAATGAAATAATTCCATTTGGTACAACCATTGCCAAAAGGGAACAGACAACCCTCAAGAGACCACCAAGACAGGGACAGAAGAATCTCTGTGTGAGTATAAAACAGGTGAAAATCCATGCTGTGTGTCTGTTTGCTTTGCTTTTAACAAAAATAACTGGATTCCGTGTAAGCTCTCTTGGTAGCTGCTTTAGAGATGATAGCTTTTGGGGGATTATGGACCTGTGGATGAGAATAGATGTAACTGGGGATGAGGTGGATACATATTTATATGTTCATCTACTTTCACTATGAATTATTAATATTTAAAAAGATCTCAATGATGCCTATTACCAAGATTAACACATTCTGTTTTACATAATGTTTAGAAATATAGTGTATATTCAATAAAGAAGTCCGATGCAATTATTTTGCTAGTGAAGACACAAATACATATTTGGACATAATGTGACCAGTTGTTATATTTTAGGTAAGAAGGAAGCACTCTCCTATGCACATTCTGATTGGGAAACAAATGTCACTTTTGGAATTCATCATGAGTCCTAAATATCATCTCCTTTCCTTGGGGAGAGCTCCTGGTTGAATATTTCATCAAGCAGAATAAACACAATTCATCCTGTGATATACTGATAACCATGCCAATTCCTTTTAAGTTTAAACAGTGAAATTTAAAAATAAAACTTCCATAACTTACAACATAACAACTTAATTAAAGAAAGAATTAGAGGGCAAATGAAGAATCAGACAAGCATTTTCAGGTATGAACATCTCTGGTAATTAAATTGCATTGGGAAAATAAAGGTGCTTGGTTTATATATTTTTTTAAAATGTGTCTAACACATTTTGAGGTATTTCTTACGAATTATAGAATTACAGCATTGAATAAATACTAAGTTCAAACAACATTTAGCAATTACGAGGCATGCGGAAATAATATTCTTCATAAAGCAGTCCCAACTTTTAAGGAAAAAAAATTCATGGTGCTTGAAGGTTAAATTTCAATGGAACTTGGAAACTGGAATAAGCATAAACATTAAGATCTGCTTTCTGCTTTTAAAATATATTCCTTTGATGATAATAGTTTAAACACTGGGATGTTAATTATAAATGGGTTTAATAAAATAGGCAATAAAATCAAGTACTGTACTTTTACTGTTTGACATTTATCAGTCGTAAATCAAACCAGGAGGAAACCCATAGCTTTGTCTCCTACAAGGGCTCAAGGGCTAAGTAAGAAATCTCTTGGGGAAAGAAAATAACCTGCTTTCAAAACTAAAATCACAAAATTTTTTTGGATATATGTCTTATTTTAAACATAAGATATAAAAGGTGAATATCTTCCTAATACATTTGTAGTTCTTTCTAAATTTTGTGTCTCATGTCTAAGCCTTGTATTATTTGATTTCTCTGTTTCTAAGTGAAGCATATAATGGGATGATCAAGAGATGGAAAACAGCCAACAGTAGAAAAGAAGGTTGCTTCTAGAATGCCCAAAGACTCCAGGGCTGGTGGCAAATGCAGAGTCAGCGAGAACAGGACATCCCGCAACCTGTGAGGGGACATCCTCAGAAAGCCCTGAGAGGAGCCGAGGCCCCTGCACAACATGAGAAGGGGACGTGTGTGGACGGCACATCTGGGATGGGGGCTTTTTCATGAGGCTCTATCACTTGCCTTAAATGATGATGTAAAAAGCACATATGTAATACGAAATACAGACTGTAATCACACCTGCTGTGAATAAGAACGAACTCCTAAATGACAAGTGATGAACACTCCATTTTCCAGGGCCACCACCTCCATGGGCGTGTGACCTCGCAGTCCACGCACAGCCCGAGGCCTGGTCCAGTACCCCACTGAGGAAGTCCTGGAATCCTTAAATATTTTAGAACAAGGGGACCCCACATTTTTCACTGGGAACTGCACATCCTGTAGCCAGACATGCCATCCGTGTTTGCCTGTAGGTTACAGAATAAATGAATACTCCTCAGAATAGCCCTGTCTCCCAAGAAGTTTGAAGATGGTAGGAAGATAGATGATAGGAATCTCCATTATCCTTTTCTGCTGCATTGTTGTGTTTGTAGCGCCATTCCATATGCTCGTCAAAGTCAATTATCAGCCCTGGTTTGTGAAGCTACTCACATTCTAGTTTTGTGGATGGAGAAATTAATCGGCTAGAAAACACAGTTAGCCTCTCGTCCTTCAGCCTGTAAGGTACACTACAGGTGGAACAGGAGCTCTGAGGTAGTAACCATGCCACTTTCTGAGAAATTAAACTTAGAAAATTGCACCCAACAGTGATGGATGGGGTCTATTTTTACATATTCTCCATTTGATATATTTTCAACATTTGTCCTGTCAAACGTTTCACTTTCTTCCCCCAAACTCTCAGATTTGGAGATGTGGAAAATAATGCCATTTATTTCTCACCTAGATAAGAATCAGACTGACAGTATATAAGAAAGATTAACTGGAACTTGATTTACAGCGCTCTGTACCCTTAGGAACTGAAAACTTTCAGTGTGGTTAAGAAAAATACATATTTATTTTTTCTGTCAAGTAATGCATTCTCTATTAAATGACTTACCAAAATAGCAGAGAGCACAAAAATGCCCAGATTTTTAATGACCATAGAAAAGGTCTCAATGATTACATGTTTACCAGCATTAAAAAAAATTTAATCTAAATTTTTTCGTCTCTTATAATATACGATCCTCTGGATTCCTAAATGAAAGTTGGAAATACTAATGATATGATGCCATGATATAAAATACTGTCCAGCTGATCACAAATCAGTCTTGCTTTTTACCTACGCAGGAAAATCTTATTATATGACAGTCAAGCTAAAATTGCAAGCCAATCATTATTAGCAGCAAAATATTTAACCCTTGGGATTAGTACATGCTATTTTTGAACAAGTTATATAATGCAGGCGTGTATAATTTGTGAGAAAATTGTCAGAAACCTGTCAATGTCTTTCTAGATTGTAAAGAGTAGATATATATGGGAAGGGGTGGGTGTTTGAATTTAGCTTTCTCAGATCTGTCATTAAATCAACCACCAGCACACTTTCTACATTCTCAGAATTCACATCGTAAATCAAATCCTTCATTTCCTTCTCCTCCAATACTTGCTTAATCTGAGCTGTTTCTTCTCTATTAGATTTTCCAGGTGGTTTCCAAAATCTACCACTAAACTAGTATAAATAAATGCATTGCAGTCTCTATGAAAATTCTAATGAATAATGAGCTGGGATTGAATTTATTCCTCTATTCATGTACATTACAACTGTCATTCTCCAAAGTTATCTGAAATATTTAACCTACACAATGATTTGAGGATGAATTAATATTGCCATTTTTGTAAATATGGGCAATAGGATAAAGGGCATTCAGATATTCATTTAGGATCATAGATAAATATAATTTTAAACATAGATATTTGAGCAAGAATTCTACTCCATAATAAAAGCAAATTTTTAAAACTATGGAGACATTTTGGATTTCCACAGTGATGAGGAGAATAAATCACACACACATTTCCCTAACAACCATCTATACACACAGAGTCAGAAAAGTAACTAGATTAAAATAGTCTTTTGCACCAAGATAACATTCTATTTATAGTCTTACTTAATAGATACTATTTCAACTTAAAAATGAAACAGACCAAACCAACCAACCACGTAAATATTCTATCCAGGCAGTCTTAGAACACAGTATAAGGTTTTTTCCTAAAATTAAAAAAAAAATTAGCTTTTAAGTTTAGGTTTTGATTTAGCAGATCATCATTGTAATTGTTAGATTTAAGTTAACTTTCCTGAGAAAAACCAACCTCTGGAAGCATATACTGAACCTATTAACTCTTCAACTGCATGGCAGGGTACTTCTGTTTGAGATTTACGTTTTCCTGTAATAATGTGTCCTAAGTGAATTCATGAGAGAAAACAAAAAAAACCTTAAAAGTCAATACCACAGTTTTCTTACATAGCCAGGAGACTAGCTGAAATATTTAATATTGTGATTAAATTTGGTAGGATTACTGATAAATTTAATAAAACATTCTAATAAAGATGATTATCCTATAAATACTGAATAAACTCTAACAACTCTATGTATGCTACTTATTAAGAAAATATGCATATTGAGAGGAACACTAAATTAAAATACAGTGTCCGCTACCAGTGCCAAATATAATAAAAACACTGATGTTAATTCTAAGCCAAGATATAAATCATGTCTCTACAAGGTGTCACATTTCGATTTTTACCTGTCTTTGGTTCTACAGAAAAGTACGGCTGTCCTTGCAGGATGCTGTAGACCACTCGGGCACTGTTCCCGTACGTAGGATCGTCAGCGTCGGTCGCTGTGACTTGTACCACTGAGGTCCCTGCACACCAATGCACAAGCCAGTGAATTAAGCATTCAGATGGCACACGATGTCAGAAATCACAAAATGCTGCCAATTTACATTTGATTTACATGTGATTTTGCATTTATCTTGTTTCAAGGTACATGAAAAATTGATAAATATATATATTTTTTGTATAAGACAAACCTGAAGAGATGATACATGCTTATAAAAACTTCAGGAATATTTAGGGAAATGAAAATATGTTGGTCAAAAAATTAGATTGAGGACGTACTTCAGATCTGGATCTACTCAGAATCGGAAGGGGCTCAAATTTTGGCCTCTCATCCATCAAGGTCAAATTAGTTTTTATCAACAGCAGCCTCCATAAGTCTCAAAGGCTGTCCAGCAGACAGTGTGAGGAGCAGTACCTTGGACAACTCAAATCATTGACTGTATTTCACCATTGCAACTAAGTAGAGCCAGACAGAAACCAAAACTTCGTTAAATGTAGAAAGAATATTTGATTGATCCATTAAACTTGAAATTAGGTGGCTACCTTATTTTTTTGGTAACATTTTTATTATTTATTTCAATTAATTGCTTTTTAAAAATTTGAAATGAAAAATTTAAACTAAACTTTCCCAAAATAGGAGCAGCATGGCAAACTTAAAAAATTGCATTATTAAGTCAGGGTTTATACACTGACTATCATAGAATGTCATGTTGTGCGTGTTTATTTTAATATGCATTCATTTATTCAGGGTGGAAAGCATTTTCTGATCTGTTCTTTTTGTTGTTCATTTAGAATGTAATCTCCAAAATATTAGAGACTCGTGTTTGCTTCCTTTATATATTTAGTACATATATCATTTACATTCTGTCTGATGAGGATGGGACAATCTGATGGACTAAAGCCCTTTTTAATGTATTCCCTTATAGTCCTAAAGTGCTTCCAATAATTTCCTGAAGTACAGAATTTTGAATTTAATATCTCTTTTAGATATATTCCTACATAATTTGCCTCTTTTAATGCCTTAAACATTTCATAAGCCATTTTCATTAAAATCATTCTCTTTTCCATCCTATGATTTCCCTACCAAATCATTTTTTTAATTGGGTGAAAATTATTATGTTTTATGTATGGCACCATTTTTAAAATTCTGAGCTTTTTTAAATTTGACAGACTTAAGTAACTGTCTCCTATGGATGTCTTGTGGGACCAAGATGGTGAAAGACCTATTTTTTTTTAATCTTTTTTTTTTCAATTCAATTTACATTATTTTCAAGTGTTAGAAAAATGACTGCTAATACAGTATAGAGAAAGCATAGATTATCTGTTCAGAAATATTAATTCTGGTGATATGCTTAAGTACTGATTTACTATAATTTTAAACAAATAAAATAATCAAAACTGTACTTCAGTAAATTTGGTTCTGTACAGATCCCATGATATATTTTTTGAAGTGTTCATTAACTAATTGATATATATATATTTTCAAATAACTTTAGAGCTTCTATGGTTTCCAATGCTCTTTTGGTAATGAATTATGAGTCCTAATGGCTAACAAATGTGTTTTAAATCTTATAACTAATTAGAATGCAATAAAAAGTAGCCTGAATATGAGATGTAAGAAGCATATATATTATATATACCCTACTGCTTAGTGGCTATTATATCTATTCAGTTATAGTTAAACACTTTGATAATCTATGACTCAATATGAATCCATAAAATATATTTGATGTAGACATTCACTGTTCTAAATTCTCATTTTGATATTAACCCAAAAATGTGCTGAATTAATGTCAAGTAAACCCTGAAGACCCATAAGGAACATTTTCTAAAATTTGCTGAACCAGTTTGAACTGATCAAACAACTAAAAAAAAACTTACAAGTGAGTATAATAATTATGACACTGCTTAATATCAGAGCAGTACCATCAAACTCAAAACCACAGTGCATCCTTTAGCCTCTAAAATAAAAAGTTCACATTAACCCAACTTGCATGGATACACTCCACTATTCATAAACCAAAGAAACACCCTAGGAAGCCAGTGGAGAATGCCCCAAATGCACACTGTATTCATATTCAGCTGCTAAGCACACTCAAAAATTCCTTTTTTTTAATGCATTGCTAATTTCGGGAGGAAAGTGACTTCTCCTTTCTCGAAAACCTCCAAAATCTTGTCGCTGCTGCTGTTGCTAAGGGACAGCAGCAGGAAGCAGTCTGCAGGCTGGGGTGGTACTGAGAAAGTGTGACTAAGCCCACCTGGTCAAAGCAGAAACATTTACGAATGTGCTCAATACTGGGACGTCCCACCACCATGATTCAGCATTTGTCCTAACCATAGGCATATATTTTTCTGACTCATTTTCAGTTTGAATTTCTTTAGCAGGGAGAGCCACTGCACCCCTAAATAATTTTTCCTCTTCCATCTGATAGTAATTACAGAAATTTAGTGTGACTAAACTGTCGTTCCCTAAAGGGCACACATAATACATGTCTTTGTAGCCCCATTTCCTAGCAGAGTAGAATTGCTGAATGAATGAGTGAAAGAATGAAAAGACCTATACTTAAATAAATCATATTGGCTAAAATTTTCCTTTATTAATTACAAGTTTGGTTATTATTTTAAATAAACTCCCTCCTTCAATACTCAAAAAACAACAGTAAATAAATATATAAACCAACAGATCTCTATTTCAGGCCCATATATTTTTTTTAATTGCTCTATAAGGTTGTCCATGTTTAAATTACATATTGTCTGAAAACTATCCCAGAGGTATGTGAAAAAAGGTAAATGAAAGAAGAATTTGTATTATTTGAGATAAATAACATGTATATGACAAGAGCTTTATTTGCTCTTTTTCTAGTAATGGAGCAACATCAAAGGCCTTTGAGTAAAAGAGCCTTCATTATTCTTTTATATATCTCAAACTGAGTATCCCATTACCTTTATCATAAATTCTCTACAAATTTTCATGCATTTAAGTTTCTGGAGAAATTAATAAAAAGATGGTGGCACTGAATGGACCTTTGCTGGTTCAAGCACACTCATTATAAGCAAATTGATCTGAATGTCAGCTTGGCTAGCCACTTGGTAACCTGGACAGAGTGACAGAACAGTAAGCCATTAAGAGAAAGAAAAGTAAAGAGGATCACAGCGCTGTGTCTGGTTTTCAACTTTTTAGGCATAATTTAATTTTTAAAAGAAATTTTAAATATTACAGTGAAAAGGAAATGTAAGACAAGTATTTTCTTGAAGACACTGAGGCAGCTGTGTAAATGGAAGAATTTTCTAATTCTCCATCTAAATAAAACAACATGTTAAATTAATAGGATTTGGGTTCTGGCCACCCTGACTCTTGCTATACTAACAAGATTTTTTAATCCGTATCTATAATGCTGTAACGTTCAATACAAACCGCCAAAAACTGGCTACTCATTGCAAAAGCAGAGTGGTCTGTACTTACCCACAGGAGACATCTCAGGAACTCCTGCAGTGTACGGGCCATCCAAAAATTTGGGTTCGTTGTCGTTGATGTCCTGGATCTTGATGACGAACTCCGACTCGGGCTCCACGGGCTTGTTGGTGAGCCTGTCCAGCGCTTGTGCCCGGAGTGTGTAGTAGGCCTGCTCCTCGCGATCCAGCCTCTTGGTAGCATGAATATCCCCCGTGTTCTCATCAATAATGAAAATGGAACTTGCCCCTTCGCCTGACAAGATGTATTTGATGGAACCATCTCCTTTATCAACATCAGAGTGAAGCTGGTGAAAAATTCATGTGAGATGAGATTAACTTACAAGAGAGTCAGCGATATGGCGATATGTAAAAATAATTCTTATGTCAGGCAGCAGTACATGAAATTTTATTGTTCTTGGAAAGATAAGCTGAACGCTTATTGTGCACAGCAGAAAGGCTATTAGAATGTGTCAGCTTGCACTTGTGAGCAAGACAATTTCATTTCTTCCTGTAAACAGTCTCATTTCCAAAGGTATTTTATATCCTCCCCAGAAGTTAGGAACTTGTTGTAGTGTTATTTTTGATTTGATCTGTTCTTGCAAGTTTTAGCCATCTTCCTTGAACAGAGCAGACATGCAGTAAAAATGTTTAATTGGTTGATTTGATCTTATTCCAAGCAAAAGGACTTGCTATAGAACAGCTGTAAATTTAGACCTAATGTATCATTTAATATGCTCAGAAATTCCCACATTCTTTAAGGGTGGCTCTTCCCTCCCACCTCACTCCCACACCTTTACGTGATTAATAAGGATGGATGGATGTCCAGTCACTAAATCGGTGTCCAAATGATGTTCTGTATTTTAAATTTTGAAGCTAGAAAAATTACACCGCACTCTGAAGTAGGAATTTTAAATCAATATGTGCCTGAGACTTCAACGAAAACCTTTCTCGAAATATCACGAACTGCATTAGATTTGCATGATTAACCTCGGCATCAGCGGCAGGGCAGCACCGCCTGATTTGCATTTCATATCTGGAACTGTCCCTGCTGTATGTCAGAACATAATGTTGAACAGTGGAACCTTAGGAAACTCAGAAATAATTACACATTTTCCTGAACTTCATAACCTAGGAAATACACTACTCAATCTGTCATTTCAACAATATCCCAACCCTCATTCTGGAAATCCATTAATATGAATGCAAAAACCCAATTTTCTAAGTAACAAGGGTTTTTTTTTTCACTGCCCTATAGAATGACATTTGCATTCTTTCAAAGACAAGGTACTAAAATATAAAATAGAGAAAACTACATAAGAAAGTGTGTACAGAACACATTTTCAGGCCTCTGTGGAATCTGTGGAAGAGGGAGCTTTTTGCACCATGGATTTCTGTAAGTGGCTCTTTCACTGTACTGTAACAGCTGTGTTTATACTTTGCTTCAGAATACTTAAATACTTGATTTATCCTTTGGTTTCTGTAGTATTCAGTCAGAACAAAATAATACCAAAAATGAATTTCTGGCACAAGGCATAATTTAAATGAGTTCAGCGTGGGCTGAGCCAGTGGATCAACGTTCCACATGCCTACCCCACATATGGGCAAAGGATGTTCTTGACATATTGTGGGTAATTTAATTTTCTTGTCATTCTCGTGGTTACTATTACACATATATCTTCCTTTAATTGAAGAAGGAAGAAAGCTGAGAATTATTTAGATTTAATTACCGAGAGCTTCATAGGTGCCAGGCTCGCCACGTGACAATGCTCATAGCTGCCCGTTATCCCCACTTACAATGAGGAAACAGAGGCAGAGAAAGCCTAAGTCCCTTGTCTGAGCTCACACAGCCAGCTCTATGTGGCAACACTGGGACTAGAATACCCAGAAGGCTGGTGTAAAAGCCCGAGTGAGTCTCCACTCCCTACACCACCACCGTGCCTCCAGGAGAGAAGCTGCTATCATCTGAGGTAGGAGCATCCAAAGCTTCTGCAAAGGAGTACTTGGGCGAAGAAGGGCACCTGATCACATCCACAAGGCTTAAAGAAACTCTGTGCTTCCGGTTTCCATGAAGGCATTTTATGACTTACCAGAAGGCTCCTTTCCTGACATATCCACAAAAACCTCTGCCATACTAACCACCACAGAGCAATAACGTGAGACCTGAGACACATGTAGATCATGGACGAAAAGAAGGTTCCTTTGGGCCACCACTGCTTCAGGAACTCCCCCACACCCACTTCTCACCCCCGCCCTTCTAACCCTTCTCTCCCCTCATGTGTGCTTTTCTACATGCTAAGGCCAGCTGTAGTTGGAACAGTTAGGGCAACACCCAGATGACTGTAATATAAGTAAAATTAGGTCTTTGTCTTGAATCCAAGGCTTACTCCATTTTGAGATTGCACCGAGGAGCTCCATTTATAGAACCAGTCCTTATAATTCATTATCTAATCCTGTCACGCAATTCCTATTTTCATGACATGGGGATACAATGTGCCTTTGGTATTCCAGGTACATGAGAAAGGATAAATTATTTTTTAATGTATAACAGCCATTAAATCCTGACTGTGAACTTCAACCTGGCCTCTGCTGCCGCATTTTATATGACGATGTGTTACGTGCCTCTCCATTACTGACGGCATAAAAGCTAAGAGTAATCGCTTCACGGTGCTGTTTTTCAATCGCGCAGTGATCGGATTCCTTCTTTCCCACCACTTGCTCCCCCCACTCCCCTCCCTGCCACACACACACATCTGGTTTCAGGCGCCCTGGGCTTTTCTGTCCTCCCCATCACTAACAATTTTCTCCCAGCTGAGACCATCAGTAGGCTTGTAATCACTGCCAAAATTCCCAAGCAGAAAATTGCTTTGAGTCTAAGCTCAGTGTCCTTGCAAGGTTAGTTTAAGCATTTGCAGTTAAAAGCGGATGGCCAACTTTGAAATGTTAAGATGGATACGTAATTATAGGACGCATTCAGATATTAATCTGTGAGGCTATGTGTACTCTACAAATCTTAATGTGTGGAATGAAAACCAAGCTATTAGTGAAAAAATGCTAGCCCCTGGTGCTGAAAAAGAATGCTCAGCAAAGATGACAAATGTTGCCAAGTGTAGAACTATGAGATGACACACTTAAGTTGGCATATCTGTCCATGCAAGTATACGAAAACACACATGGACACATGCATATGTGCACACACACACATTTTTGTGAAAACTGGCTATTATAAACAAAGTGGAGAAACACCACTTTCCACAGGGAAAAAAAAACATTCTATGCTCTCACAATATGGTAATTAATAAACAAACAATAAATGGAAAACACAACCCAAATATTTGCGTTCTATTTGGGTCAAAGTAGCACTCAAGACATTATGTCTACTTCATTTGCAAATACCACAGTAAAGATGATTCTATGACTAGTCCAAAGAATAACAAAAATAAAATCTCAATTCATTCAACACAGACAAAATCACCTTAACTGCCTGGGATTCTCCAATGAATCTGTCGTGACTCCAAAGTAAATATTTACATTAAAGAATATTTTTGCAATGAGAACCAAAACTGAGGCGCACAGGACCCTTAGCTGATTCCAGCTCACGATAAGGTAAAAAACCAGGAAGGTGCAATCATTACGTGACACCTACATGTCATTATGTCCAGACTGTGTATGGTGACACTGTAAGAAATATCAAACTGGGCTGGACTCAGGCATCATCCACCCAGGCCAGGAAAGCAAAGCATGCTTTACATATAGTTTGAGAAATGAGAAGTTTCTTAACAATTCACTCTGGCTTTTCCATTCCCTGCTGGATGGAACCCCCTCCTCTCAACTGTCTTTAACATATCCAACCGTTTCTTTCCTTCTCCGTTATAACCCTAGTTCAGAATTTTTTTTTTTTTAGTTCAGAATTTTATAATCTTCACTTGGGCACTATTATAAAACTTCCCAATTATTCCGTACCTTTTATAACTCAGGGTTTCTAACCTGTCATACCACTCATCAGAAATTAGCTTCCTAAAATATACATTAAATTATGTCACACCCCTTCTTGAATACATTTATTCTTGCCTATAGACTAAGGATTTAACCCCAGTTCTGAGCATGGCACTCAGCCTGGCCGTATGCGCTCTTCCTAGCCTCACTGGTTCACATCTCATAGCTCACATCGTGCTCCAGGCTGGATGGACTCGTAAATGCTGCCCAAGCACAGCGAGCATTTTCATACTTTCAACATGTCCTTCTTTGTCATCATCCCACCAAATGGCATCCAACTCAGCTTAATGCAAATTCCCTTCCAGTGAAGCCTTACTAGTTCTAATTGTATTTCCATAGTGTGTTGTTTGAATTTTTGTAACAGAATACATTTCATTCTTCTTTATATTGAAGAATCTGTTTTAGTGGTTTTCAAATTCAACCCATTTTTAATTTCCTTAAGAACTGGGTCATTGTGTCATGGTTCTTCTTTATCACCAAATTTCACATTCTCAATAAGTAGGTTGTTGAATTAAATTTAGTGAATTTACAACCACTCTGTAAAACAGTGGTTGATGCTTCATTTCAATTTCTATCATTTTAAGTTTCAATAGCATTAGGCAAAAAAAAACAAAAACAAAACAAAACAAAGCAAATAAAAAAACCCCACCATGTATCTTTAATTTGTCCTCACTAATCCTCTGACCACCTGTAGCAGCTTTATATGTGCCCGTGGTAACACCTGCTATGGTGCTTTGTGCTCACCCATTTGCACGACTGTGTTCTCCAGGAGACAGAGGCCTCAGAGGGGCAGACAGGGTTTCTTATTCCTGTTTTCCCAGCTCTTGTGGAGTAGTTCTCACATACACCCCCACCCCCACACCCAAACAAGAGTTCAGTGCACACAGCTTTAGATGGCAGACTCTCCATGTCTTTAATTTTTTTATCCACTCTTTTTTCTTTACCTTAAAGACTATAGAGACCAAAACTGAACACAGATCTATGCACTCGAGTCTTACTATTTCCTAACATCCATGTAACCAGTGATGGATGATAAGAAATCACCTGCTCTGGCACTTTCAATCCATCTGCTTAAAGATAGTCTGAAAATGGGAAATAGCCCTCAATTGAGCAAAGCCTGAGGTAAAAAACAAATGCATATATTGCTTAACTTTTCTTCCCTCTATGTGCCTCGAAACTCTGTTTGTTATTTGCTCCTACTGATTTTATCTTTACTCTCTCACTCTTGGTCTCCTCCTCCCTAAAATGGGAGACAAAAACACACATTCTTGGACTTCACTGAACTCTGGTGACCACCTCCTAAGATATACGGTAGAACGTTATTCAGAAAGGTAAATACTAGAATTTGAGGGGTTGTGCTTTCAATGTTTTGCCTTTAAAACATGCTAAATTTTCATGTCCCACACACAAACGAGGAAATTTACACTAAGATGAAACTACTGGGAAAGAGATGTTTATCATTAAAGCTTTGACACTGTAGCAGTTTGGCACTATTTATGAATTCCAAAAACAGATACTGGATTATGCTTGTAAACTGGCCTGTTCCTCTGGGCATGATTAAATTATGATTAGGGCTTTGACTGGGCCACGTCAGTAGGGCGTTGAGATAAAAGACATGGCAAAGGACAGAGTTGGAGTTCTGATGCTGAGTTTTAATGTTGGAGCCGGGGAAAGTAAGCACACAGAGAAGCTTGGTTGTGAGGAAGGAGACACGGCCTGGGGAAAGAGATGAGCCATTCATGTAATAGTCTGCAGCTGGCCTTGTGGAGAGAAGCAAGCCTGAGCCCAAAGAGAGACAAGCCCTAGGAAGAGAGGAACCCAGGAAGCCTGAACCCTCGCAGATGTCGGCAGCCATCTTGCTCCAACATGTGGCAACAGACTTTGGTGAGGGAGGTAACTTATGCTTTATGGCCTGGTAACTGTTAGCTTCTACCCCAAATAAATACCCTTTATAAAAGCCAAGAGATTTTTGGTATTTTGCATCAGCACCCCTTTTGGCTGATTAATACAGGCACTAAAACAAAGAAGAAGAAAAAACTGATGCTCTCTGACATTCGCATGATGAGAATGGAAATAATTATCGTTTCATATTTTCTTATAATGAATTTGAATAGGAAAGGATGCAAAATGCAGTTATATAAATAAAACTGATACTGCTAAACATTTCTAATACATTTCTTGTACTAAAATGGAGAAATGATGGCAGAGTAAAAAAACACATGCTTTTTTAGAAGCAAGTTAATCAATCTGAGAAAGATTTATATTAAATATTAGCAAAATAATCTGAGGTGAGTTTTCTACCACTTAATTAGTTTTTATAGATTCCTGATTTTTAATGTTTAAAAATATACCCCAGATGGTTAGGATTCATGCAGTTTACTTTTGCTAAACATTTAAAAGGTAAAAATTATAAGTAAAGAGGGTGGATCTAAACAATAATTGGCAGAATTAAAACTGCTTGATTATACACATTATACACAAGTTTTCTTTTCTCATTATGCTTTTTAATATTTTCCACATGCCACCTAGGTATCTCGTAATTATCAAGCTGTTGAAGAAATATTACAGATGAAAACAAGTGTTTGAGTCATTTCTTTCTGGTTGAAGTATTCCTAATTTATAATTATCATTGTGGTCCAGAGTAATGGAACACGATTTCCTTGTGAAGCATCTCTGATGAAGATGAATGGTTTAAGCAGCATAGCTATTAATTAGTATACAGAGAGTAATAAAAGAAAGGGCTGCAACTCAGGAAGTGCTTAGGTAAGGTTAAAATGGCCAAGGAAATCTCATTTCAGTTTTTTTAACCAACAATAAGTAAAATGAATGGAGGGGGGCTTTTCGGATTGTTTTCATTCTCGGAAAAGGCCATGCTAGTTCAGTGGCGATAAACATTCATTCAGTTAGTAGCTGCGTGGTACAACTGCAAGGTCAGTGTGAAGGTGCCATAACATGTGGCTACTGAATCTCCCTTCTACTTATTATTGTGCGGCCTCGATTGCTCCTAAATCCCAGCTTATTCATCTGTAACAGATCAGGATCTGGACCTGCACACTTGGCCTTGAAGGCTTATGTGAGGATAAAATGCAGTAAGGAATTTGGAAGCTTTGTAAAGTGTAATATTCTATCTTCATTTATACGTTTACATGTGGTGGTACAACAGAACTCACTTCATTACTCAGTGGGAAATAATGAGCTTCTGTTTGAAAGGGTTGCACACCTGTGCCAACGGCATAGTGACTCACAGCTTCACATTAGAGCCATGGCCACTTCATCAGGGACCAAAGCACTCTATGCCACACGGCTACATGCAGCTTCCTAAATGATTTCCACAGCACTAATTTCATCCTATCTCCCACTGCCGACTCCAGGCCAGATCCAAAACTTTCAAATGACTTAGGAAACCTGCCTTGAGTCAAATTCTTCCTGATCAAAACTGAGGCCAAGGTCTCATCCTCTCCTACCGTAATTGTGAACGGACCGTGTTCTCTACTTCAGGGCACGTGGGATACTACGTTGTGCACTTGGTTGTAAACTCCAAGTAGTAGGTCAGAAGCAATTAAAAAGCAAATCCCTAGAAAGATCAAGCTTTTTTCTCAGGAAGATAACTTCTAGTCTTGCTTTTTACATGTAGGCGATTGAGCAGGAAATGGATGTGACAGGAAGCTGGGGCAGCAATAGCCAGAGCAGTCCAGAGCTGGGTGCTTCCGGTCCAAGTTGAAGCAAGTACAGAACTGGACAAGGAGGACCTAGCAAATTACAAATACAGCATTTTACAGATTGACTTAATGACTGTTGAGCTTAATAATGATGAAAAAAATTGGGATTGATTTCCTTTAAGTAATTCATTTTCATTGTCTTTTACAAAAGTAGGTCACAAAAACCTAAAAAATAAAAAAAATAAAAAAACACACAAACACACACCACCACCAAAAAACTTAGTCCTTCACTACAGATGGTTTGAAAGCACTGGGCCAGAGGATAAAACTCTAGGTGAAAGCTCTTTCGAAAGCCTGGAGGCAGTAATTACTTTAACTCTCTTTTCCCGTGCTAACTTTAGGGAAGGTTGGAACACACTCACCACGATGGAGGCGGAAGGCACTCGGCAGAGGCCACCCTGAAGACGTGCACGGGTGTTTTGTACTTGGCGTTTTGCACAAGGCATTCATGTACACTTTGCAGAGGCCTACAATAGACTGTGTTTGTAAAATATTTCCTGAAGTTTTCTGCATTTGAAAATAGAATCACTAATAGTTAAAACAATGGAAATATAATTTTGGAGTCTGTATTTGGGGGGGGGAAACTTTAATAGTTCTATAATTTAAAGACTGAATATTCCACATTACCTTCTCAGTTCTGGTGCAAGGGTCATTTGTGATACAGGCCAGAACGTGGGTAAGAGATATGGACAAACACAGAAGGCCAGAGATGACAGAGAACTAGGCGAACAAACAAAAAAAAAAGGAAGTAGCCCAAAAGGAGTCAGACAGTGACTAGGCCATTCAACAACTGCACTTACTAATCAGGCTCTGGTAAGGGGGGCCTGATGGTTTACTCCAAATCCACAGAGAGTATAAAAATGTATTTGTAATTTGCTGTTATATATTTAATGAACTTTGTCTTGATTGTTCTCTATTGGGTACTAGTGTTTGTCTCATTAATTCTTCATGGAATCTTTATAGTTAAAAATTAAAAGGACCCCTTCACTGCTTTTGAAAGTACTAGTAACCTGGACTAGATGTAGATACATTTGTCATTATCCTAGTGCCAAAACTGGATTGTCCTGGTAGATCAGAGTTCAAACCTAGCCTATTTCTGTTTACTTACCATAATTCATCTAGACACTCAACATATATTACTCATCTATTAAATTATGTATGGGATGTATCCTATATGCGGTGTATATGGTGAAGGTATGAGGGGCAGGGCGGTGAGGGAGAGCCCCAAGTGTTGAACCAAAGCGCTCCCATCTCCATGAGCTTACAGGGTGGTGGGCAATCAGTGCAGAAGGTTAAGCAAACTGCAATTGTGATGACCATGGAAAAGCATCCAATGGGTACCAAGAACTCATATGGCAGTAAGTCTAAGCCTAGTCCAGGCATTCAGGGAAGTGCTTTTTGAAGAAATATTTACATTGAGATAAGAAAAATATTACTAAGAGTCAGCCAAACAATAAAGGAAGGGACTTGACTTCCAGGAAGAAACTTACCTAATGATGGAATAAATCGTTTTCTACAGATATTTTGACAACCAAGTAATACTTGGAATCTACTAATTTATAATAGAGAATAATTTTGACCCGTGATATATAAAGAGTCCTTAGCGAACAAATATACTATAATCTACATCCTGTAATCATCTGTTTAAATAACTAAGCATTTTTAAAAGACTACAGACTACTTCACTGACTTTTACTTATTGTTTTGCTGGGGTTTTTTGAGGCTTAATATGTAGGTCTCCTGTATCCAATATACAAAGGATGTTGGTTTAATGCAAATTCCTGGGCTCAGCCTGAAACCTATAGAATTAGAATGCTTTGAATTGCGGCTGGGAATCTGTGTTTTCCAACCAGCATCCCAGGTTGAAAACTACTGGTCTAACAAAGCATCACTTGCACACATACCTGTTTGGGTGAAGGATTTTACTGCTCAAAACAGTTCATCATTGTTAAGTTTATTGTGTTTTTAATTTCTTTTATATATAGTAGTTGAAAAAGTTTACACTATGCCTTTATTTTGCTTATACATGTTACTTAAAAGAGAACTGTCCCTTCTCTAACCACAAATGGCACAAGGGAAAAAAATCTAGAGTAAATATGTGTTTATTCATTAAGTAGCATGTATTGATGCTTTAAACAATGGCTATATTTAAAGTCTAAGCCATGTTAAAATGATTTCAGTTTTCCATGGTGGAAGGATGGCATATTTCCTTTTATTTTTTGGTCACAATTTATGTTTCAGGAAACTCAAAAAAAAAAAGTGAGAAGCTAATTTGTGGAGTATAAGGTGGGAATATGTTTTGCAGATGCAAAGTTATAGCCTGTTATTAATGTAAACCATATTTTCCATGTATAACAAGTTTACATGACCCAGACACAAGGATGCATCTTGGGATCTGAGCATCCCTCTTGGGCCAGAAAGATAAACTAAGAACAACAAAATGCCCTGCGTACAGTTTACATGAAGTTAATAATGGCCAGAGCCACAAACGTAGAGTAAGAACTTTAAGTGACAGTATCTATGATGCTCTATTTGTTGACATGCTAATTATTCCCCACAGAACTGACTTATATCTGCTCATAAACTTTAATTTTTAAATTACTCTATTTTTTTTGATAAAAAGTTGGAAATTTAAAGCAAACTAAGACAGATGTGGGTGGTGGAAGGAAGTCAGTATTTATGACATCAGTGAAACTTCAGTGATTAAACCCTAATGGATCCATGCTTATGTCACCGAGACCCCACCATGCCTCTACCTAAGGACTAAAGCACTCATTCTCCCAACTGGTGGGCGTTTTGAAAGCTGTTGTCTCTCAAACAATTACCATTTGTATGAAAACTTGCCCTCTGCTGCAGAGAGCCACCTTGTCAATGTCATACAACTTCTTGGGGTAGGTGGAATACTCAGGTACAGGAAGCAAAGGGTTAGAATTGGACTGTCCCTGCTTAGTTTCACTCTTATTGACCTCCTTGGGAATGCTGGTTCCCAGTTATACAGGGGTGCTCCCACCAGCTTCACAAGCTATGGCCCTTCCTCTACCCTCCATTTTGGACTCCTTGCAGCAAGAGACCAGCAGGCAAGGAGAGGAGTCATTGTCCTAGTAGGACTTACAGATCTTGACCACCAGGAAGAGGTGGGGCCCTGTTATACAGTGGGGCCAGGAAGGGTGAGCTTGGCACCTGGGCACTTGGACGTCTCTTGGTATCTCTTGTTCCACCATGATGGTGAATGGACAAATGCAAGAGCCTCGGCCCAAGGAGGCTGTGGTCATGAGAGGGAAATGATGAGGTGGACTCCAGGCACCGTGAGACTAACCTTGTAAATCCCGAAAGGAAAAGAAACCTAGTAAGTTTCTGGAGTAGTTCTCCCAGAGCTTATTTATATGAAGGAATTTAACGTGAGGGGGGCGGGGAAGGAGTGGATTACAATGGATGCCGTGGCAGCTTCCCAGATCCACGCCCTACCCCACCCAGAGAAGCACTCATCTCCCAGTGGCTGGGGGTGGGATGGATGACTCCCCTAAGACCTTCCCCAAGGCTGTCCTCATCTGAAGATAGACACTTTGCTTGGGGACAGCCCATATCCAATGACAGATAAATGTGGGGTTTAAAGATCTCCACCCACCTCCACCCCCAAATTCAGGACAACTCTGACAAGCCTTTCCAGCTCCCCAAAGGATTAGCCCTGGCCTTGGGGGCAAGTGCGCTGCAGCTCAGCTCCTTGTTCTGCCTAATCCTATTTATCTCACTCCCTCAAGAAGTGCTGATATTCCAAGAATACACTCCAAAAAAATTCCCAACAGGCAAATCCCTGTCTCAGAGTTCATTTCCCACAAACTCTGATCTGGGACACCCACATGAGTTACTAACTTAACCAATAAGAGGAGAGCGTGGCTGGCTGTTTGCATCTGCCCTCATACACATGGCGCTGATCCCTTCAGAGGCGTGGAAGGGTAGGAGGGGCGTTTTTATAATTTGGGGAAAGATACGTCCCTGTAGATCGGAAACAGCATCAGCTGAAGCAGAAGCTGCGAAGCAGCAAAATTCCTAAAAGCTGTAACTCTGGGCGGAGCGCCACTTGTTTCTTTCGTTCCATAACTGGCACACTCATTTTTTCCATGCTCCCAAATGCCCTGATTTATAGACTCTCCACGCTGTGAAGGAACCAGTTCCAAGAGTGCGGGAGGATTCACTCTGGAATTTCTCACCAGGGAAAAGGAGAGAGCAAAATGGCCCTGGTTCGGCGAGCCCAGGGGCCAGGGGCACGTGCTGCTACTCACACAGCAGCCCCGGGTTCTGCAGCCCTGGCTGAGTGGCTGCCGTTCATTCAGGTTGTATGACGTCCACACCCCACTGCCGAATAATTCAGTCAGAATCTCTGGCCACGGGCCCAGGCTTTCTTATTTTTAACAGCCTCCAGGACCGTGGCAGTCTATATCCCAGGCAAGAACCACTGGTCTAAAACGAAGAAAGACAGTATCAGAGAGGAGGAGGGAAAATGTTCCTCCATCTTACGGATAATATCATTTTTGAAGGCAACAAGAGGAATAGGTTCATTAACTAGACATAAAAGAGAGAAAGTAAGTATGTCTCCAGCTTGCACAATAATTGAAAAGGTACAAATTTTCAAAAGCACACCTTAAAGAAAATCTGTAGCATAATTTCAATGAACACTAAAGCTTCCTAAATGAAAAACAGACCTGGTCCATACAACAGGACCCTCCGTGGGATACATGCATACGGAATCGTAAGGCCATGCGGGGCTCGAGTGACCACAGAAGAGCAAGATATGTCTCCTTCTCTAAAACAAAATGCCATTCAGGAATACCCGAGGAAAGCACAGCCCCTCTGAGCCCTCCAGGCATCGCATCCCTGCACCCACAGTGACCTCAATCTCCTGTCTTCCTACACACTAACAATCTTGAATGCAGTATTTAATGCCCTAAGAATAAACATTTTCAGGGACAAATGCAATAAAATTAGTAAAGTCATAGAAACAAGAACAGAGCAGGGTGCAAGGGCTACAGACGGCAAGCACGAAAGAGCAGTCAGTAATTAGGTAAATGCATGGATGCGACCTGAGCATTCGGAAGAGTCTGCCTCAATCAGCAATTATGCTTGCAGCCTCTGGAAAGGCCCCGCTGGTTCTCCTTAGAGAGGCTGGCCATCGGCTGGCTGCTTCCAGTACGGGTTGTTCTGGTCTCACCTGGAAGATGGTAACAGAACCATGCAAAGAGGGGCAGCCGTGTCACAATGCTGAGTAACGGCAGGGGAGGATGATAACACTCCTTCTTAATTAAGACAGCGTCTCACAAAATTCTCTTTCACTTTTTAACTGATGGTGATGTCTCAGATTTTAAAAATGCAGCAAGTTCTCTGATTATTTTACTAACAGCCACATTTATATCATAGTGTGACTCTGTCCCTTCTTCTCAATGATTATCAGATAGCAGAGCTCCATTATGCTACCCATTAATTCGCAGAATAGGGATTCAAGATGAATAAAACAAGCTCTTCAGCAACCTTATCATATCTCTAAAGGGAGTCAGAATAATACTGGAACCATTTCGGATCTGTACTAAGCAATGCAACATAGGACCAATGCCGAGAGACCTGGGTTCTAGGTGCCAGCAGCTACACCCTAATGTTGGGCGACCCAAATCAATCATTATCTTCTCTGGACATTAGTCCACCTAAAAAATAGGTCAGTGAGCTAGAGCAGATGCAAATCACGATTGCAGGGTGGTGGGAATGTGGAGAAGCATGGGAAAAATACAACTGGAGTGACCTATGGAGTGTGGTTAACAGTAATAATGTAATATTCTGGCATCCATGCCAAAGATGTACTGTGTTGATGGTGGGGGAGTATGGAGGATGTGTGCCAAATGTACGCTATGGACCTGGCAATAATCGGATGATACTATCTCATAATCTGTAACAAATGTTCCACCACGGTGTGGTGTGTTGATGGAGGGGTGTTGTTTGGGAATTGCGTACATGTGCATGATTGTTTTGTAAGTTTACAACTTCTGTCATAAAAATGTACTCTAAAAATAATAATAGGGTGGGTTGGGGGAAAAATACACCAAATGTAAGATGAGGACTATAATTAGCAGTAAGAGTTTGACAATAATCTTTCATAACTTGTAAGAAATGTCTTACGACTACAATGCAAGGTGTTGGTGGAGGGTTGATGTATGGGACCCCTGTATGATGTTATGCATGTTTGCTTTGTAACTTCACAACTTTTACTATACACTTATTGTTTATGTACGTTCATGTATAAATGATATAAAAATAATAATAATAATAGGGTGGGTTGGGGGAAAATACTTTGGTTAGTAGTAATATTTTGAGGATGCTCTTTAATCATTAGTTAAAAATGTTTAACAACAATGCAAGGTATTGGTGGTAGGGTGAGGTATGAGAGCCCTCTATGATGTTATGTACGTATATTTGTTTTTAAGGTCACAACTATTGCTATATACTTATTGTTTATGTATGTTCATGTATGAGTGATATACTTCGATAAATTAAAATAAATAAATAAATAAATTTAAATTAAAAAAAATAGGTCAGACTCGGCAGTCTACAGGCCCCTTCCAACCTGAAGCTCTCTGTAGCCCCTCTATATAAATATAGCTGAAATATAATCAAGCACTGATCCATTCAATAAATGTACATTATGTACTGAATATATGCTATAAATTCCAGAAAATGAACAAGGCATTAGGGGCTGAGTTCTAGATATGTTAATGCGTTATAGTTTAAACTCATTTATAAAATTACTTATTGAAATTGTGCAGTTTACTACCTTGGTAAAATCAGGGGTGTTTTAGAACATGTTCAGACTATTATCATCAGGAAATCCCACAGACTTATTTTGTAAAATTCTTTTCCATAATCTCAAAATGTCTTTTTAGTAATTGCTTGTGAAAGAAAGGCATTAATGCATTTATTTCTGGGCACTTGGGAGTCAGGATCTTTTTTGTTCATGTATACCAGCTTGCAATTTGGTTAAAAACAGAAGTAATTAGCCCTTGATTTAAATCAAGAACATATGCAAAATATCTTTAAAGAGTAAGTCAAAATAATATGCTACCTAAACATACAACTGTCAGGGTTAAGTGCACTTATTTAAAAGAGCATATTATTAACAGTACTTACTTATAATTTATCTCATTTTATGCACAGATTCATCATCACTTAACAAATATACACACTAAGAAAGCCCATTTGTTCTTTCTCTGAGATTTACAATGTTACACATTTTCTCTGTACCTCTTCCTGTCACATTATAGATACACAGTTCAAATGTATAATACCATTTCAGTTTGAACTACCCCAAACTGCTTGCAGCAGTACTGAAAAGATAAGGATTTCCTGGTAGAAGGCTGCTACTGAGGAACCTTAATACAGAGAAATATATTCCTGAAGGGCATTGTTCTGGGTGGATGTTTTTCCCCCGTTATTTTCTATGTTACATCCATTAACTTAAACTTCCTTTGCTGTGGACCAAAGGGGTGGAGGTGAGTGACAACTGAATCTCCTTTCTTTTATGTATGGTAGAAAAAGAATCCCATAATTAAATTGGCACACGTTGTAAAATGTCAAATATAAAATAATCAGTAATCACTCTGACTAGTTGAACTTGGACTGCAAAACTATAAGAAATAGGGCCTTTTTAATAATGATGGCGTTACAACATTTCCCCACAGATGTGATCCAGTCTAACTCAAAATTCCTATCACAACTGATAAAGAATTAGTGCCTCTATTCCCTTCCGGAAACTTGCCCGACTTTTATCTACTCTGTGTCACCTGTTGTATAGTTCTCCAATTTTAATAGCTATCAGTAAGAACTGATATTTATTGAGCCAGACACTGTGGCACGTGCCCCTTTAATTCTTCTGACGTCTATGGTAGGCATTACTGTCCTGATTTTATACATGAAAAAAACTGTGATTGCGCAGGATTAAGTGCTTTGCCCACGGCACCACAATAAGGTCACAGACTTGAATCTGGGTCTCACAGGCAACATACTCTGTGCTCTGACCCCCAGGCTGTTTGCCCACCCCTCAGCCATCCCTTCGGTAAGATAAGACCTGGAAGACACAGGATTCCTGAATTTCCCAACCAATATGAACGAGCCAAGCATTAGGAAGGCAAAGCATGAGGCTTTAGCTACTGAGAATTTGAGTTTTTGTATCCAAATGTTCCCTGTTCTTTGATCACAGCCCCGATCATGGTCACTTCCCAGCGCTGCACTTCCACAGTCCACCGACTGTCTCCACCTTGCCCATTACCAAATTCAGGATTCCTTTATTTCTCACAGAAATTAGCAGCATCACAATTTATACTCTGCAAAGCAATTGCAGACTCTTAACTGGACTCCCCTCCTTTAGCATCTCCAACACAGTATTACATCTTGCCACATTCAACGTCTTAAAACACAATGACGTTTATCACTCTCGAAAAGCAGCTCAAAATCATGGATGGCTCCCTTCGATTTTCCATATTTGGGGTCAGCTTAGCACTCAATCTCTTCAAACGTATGAGAGGTATGAGATCAACCTGATAATCCTCAGTGATACTAAAATTCCACTGACTGTAATGTGTACCATAATCTCAAAATGTGTAATGTGTACCACAAAAGAAGAAGAAACCTGGACATTTTAATTTTACATAATTTTAAGGTGCCATTGTTACATGAATCCCAATTTCTGAGGCAGAAATGTAAATATATATATAGATAGAGACACATCTTAAAATTGATAGAATATGGTGGTTTTTGTTCTTATCTCCTACTTTCTACTTCTAATTCTCTATTTTTCTATATTCTATTTTTTTCTATTTTTTCTACATTTCCCCTTCTGCTGAGAGGTTTGCAAAGCAAGAATACATTGCCTAGGGCTTTCTACAATGAAATCTTATTAGATCCTTAAAGTATCCCTAGCAGAATTATCCATATTTTGCATTTATCTAAAATAAAAATCAAAGAAAGCAAATCAAAGTGAAAAGAGCACATGAATCAATGACTATTATATGGTGCTTCAAAGAAACATGATGACAACAGCTTCCAAAAACGACAGCATTTTGTTTAGTTCTGCCACTGCAGCCTTTTCTCCAGGGTATCTTTTAAGATTATCTTATTCTTATTTTCCTTCCAAAATCAAGTCTCCATTGCAATCACACAGAGTAGATAACTTACTATGGTGAAAAGTATAGTGTGATGAGATGTTGCAAGTAATTTATAGTTGGCACCATTAACAAAAATCCTTAGCAAATTTTTGACCTCCATAGTGCAGACTGGCTTTAATCATACTGTTTTACAAGCTTTAAAGGGAGTAAGAAATGGTTCTGTTTTGCAATGAAATGGAGATAAGTGTACGCACTAGAATATCTCACGTTATTTATTTAGAAGCAATGTCACATAAACTTTGTGGGTTGGACAGTGGGATACTCCTACTTCCCAAATGTTCAAGTTATAACAGATCATTACTAAATACCTCAACACAAATAAAGGAGAGAGAGAAACCAAAAGCTGAATGCTCCATGGAGGAAGGAGCAAAGAAGAAAACATTAAACCCTTCAAGGTGGTGTTTGAGAGGCGGGACAGCCCAGAATAGACGTCAGAGATGACGGTTTTTAGGTGGAATGCTGTATTACATGCCCCTCGTCCCCAATTATATTTAATACTGATTTTTAAAATGTTGCAAAATGCTTGATGTGAGTGGAGTTCTTATGGAATTAGTAAGAGCTGTGTTTCCACATAAACCAAAAACTATCAGCCCACCTGGATGAAAGGGCTTCTGAGAACTGGTAACAATGGAAAGAGTGTAGAGTCTCTAGTGTGCTGCCCTAAGCACAGTGCTACAACTTAGAATATAACTCGGCAGCTAAGGGGCGAAAAGGTGCCAGATTTAATATTCTAGAATACAATATGATTTGCATGCTTATTTCCTGAGAAAGGAGATGCACGTTTGCTTCCATGTGCATCATACTTTTTATAAAATAGAAGGTGAAAAGTTTACAACATAAACCGACTAGCACATAGCCTGCAGGTGAAATACTGCCTGCTGCTTCTCTGAGCCGGTTGACAAAGGGGCCTTTAGACACCAGAATCTTCATCTCTCAAATTCTCTAAAGATGTCTTTCCATAGGTTTTGCCACTCTTGAGAAAAGCCTGGCTACAGTAGGCATTCTGGGGCTCCAGAAGCATGGAGAGAACTTCTAAGAGCTACTTTTAGGGCCTAGTTTGTCAGCCTCTGGGGAACTTGAGAAAAATAATCTAACACACTACCATAGAATAAATAATGGAGTTTTCAAAATTCAATACCCAAGCTGATGTATAGACAGATTATCATAGTGAGCAGAGAAAGGTTACTTAGCCAGTTGCCATTTAATTAAAAGCCACAGATAATTTAAAATGAAGGCCAAAGAGAAAGAGATGAAAGATTACTTGGATTGGAGAATATACAAAACCATTACAGCAGAAGGAATCTGAACCAGTCAAGTTGTATTCATTTTCCCATTAATTCTGTTTTATTCCAAACAAATTAAACTAGTAACAGGATTTGTTGTTGGAAAGAATCCGAGTGAACATTAAGCTATTATATATATCATGTAACACGGCCTCTAAGAATTCTATAAGCATTTTCTACAGAAGATACGTCTTGATGTATGCTTGCTGCACTGTAAATTTTTTGATTGCTTCATGCATTAAGAGTCGACAGAACATCTGGCATCAATCTAAACTGACAGTGGCCAGCAGTGGAAGGAGAATGTGGTCTTAGAGTGCGAGTGCTTGGGGCCAACAACTGGTTCTAACACTTATTATATAGAGAAAGGCAGAGATAGATAGAGATGAGAGATAGAGATAGAGATTGAGAGAGAGATGGGGGGAGAGAGATAGAGATAGAGAGAGAGAGAGAGAGAAAGGGAGGGGAGAGAGAGAGAGATGATATATAGAGCAACTAGTGATGATAATGCCTCTCAAATAATAAAGAGTTTCTTTAGGACTCAAGTGAAATAACGTAAAAGAACATAGCTTACAAATCACATAATTCCAAGTGTAAAGGCAGTTTTCATTACACTAGTGCTACTGGATTAAGACCCCACAGGAAGTACTGAGTCTCAGACCAAATGATTTTACTAACTTATATGTATAGATATACGCAAAGAGCTGAACTGATAAATGCATAATGTTGAAATATATATATACAAATATATATACACACAAATACATACACATACACTCATAGAGATTTCATATTTGAAATGGAGATGATAAACACAGACTAAAAGACAAGTGTCATCCCTAATATTCAGATGAGATCCTTAAGACATTTTAAAAATTCATGTGAAAGTTGCCTCATAAGCCAGAAAATTAATGAAACCTTTAAATAACATTTTTTTCATATTTGTAAAAGCACTATAATAAATAAATAATTTCTCTTCAAGGTATCTAAATCATATACCACTACTACTATATATACATTGACTCATGGTCTCTATCCTTTAGTGGGTACATTTTGAACTAATCAATTCCTTTTGTAAATAATCCATAACAATAGTTTTATTTACAAAACACCACTAAGACTAATGCAGTATTTTTCATAAAAGTGTTTCTGACTACTTGGGTGGAACAAGAAGAGACAGAGAACTGGAAGGGGAGAATATAAAAAGAATGTAATTTAGAGTACTTGTTCTTACCCTTCATTCTCAATGGACCCTGATTAATGACCCAAGCTTAAAAGTCAACGCCTGTTGTTTGAGAGCCATTACATACGACATACTTTGCCAGCAATCAGGTTCCATTAGCTGTTTTCTCACCGCCTTCTATGTATATGGATTACAGTATCTTATATATGCACATCTTCACATGGGTATCCCTCAGACAACTTCAAATTCAACATGGCTGAATTGCAACTTTATCTGTTATTTTCTGTTTTAAGCCAAAAACACTGGATTTATCATCACTGTATAGCAACTGCTAGGTCGCAGGTATATCTGTCAACACTGTAGATTCAACAGTGAACAAAATCTCTCTTCCCTCCTCCTGGATCCCTCCCAACACTCTCAGCTACACACTTAATTGTTAGACACCTCACAACCACCCACTTTCCTAATAGCTTTTATCCAGCCTGTCCTTTTATTGCCATTGTCACTACCCCATTTTACCCCCCACCATTGCTTACCTATAATAGTTAACTACCAACGAATTGGTTTTCTGCCTCCAGTCTTGCCTCCTTCAATTTTATTGCCTTTGACCCTACCGGAGCAGGTCTTTCTAAAATGCAAACAAACTCAAAACCATCCCCTCCCCTCCCCCTCTGTCACTTAGGAAAACACAAACAGAAGAAGAACAAAAACAAGTATATTTAACTTTCATGACCAGGTTCTTGCTTCACATTCCCGCTCTTCCTCTTTTGTCCTATTCTTCGGTTATCTGAACTACTCACAGACCTCTAAACCAATTATATTTTCTCATATCTTCATGCCTTTACATAAATATTCCCTTTGGGACAAGAATATCTTTCCTTGGATCATTTTCTCATCCTTCAAGAATCAGCTGAAATATCTTCTCTTCAAAGTCTTGCCTGATTTCTCCAGGATGATTTGGGTTCCCTTACTCTTCTATTGCACATTCATGAAAACTTCTGGTAAACAACATTGATATTATTTGTATGTTTCCTCATTTAAATTGTGACTTACCAGAAGAAAAAGAACATTTATTGCATATTTATACACCCAGTACATAGCCACACAGATGTACAACTTATAGACTCCATAAATATTTGTTCAAAGAATAAGTTAATGAATGCCCTGCAAATATTCCTAACATGGCTTTTACAGGACTATTAAAGACCTTGATTTTTTTTCTTCTTTGTCTTCCCTTAACTCATAAGTCTGGCTTTCAACCTGTCTTAACTACAGGTAAAATCTAAACTCAGGTAGGATAAATTGTCCAAAGTAGATTCTGATTGAAACTGCTGTCACTAGTTGGCTAACAATCTAGGGACCTTTTCTTAGTGAAAGCAGGTATACCCCTGCTTCTCTGTCTTCCTAGTAAGGACATACATAAATAGCATTCACTTTATTCCCTGAATTTCACAGATGGCTGGTGAGTGGCATCATCAGGTCTATTTGGACACTGATGTGGTGATTTCTGGAGGTTATGAACCACTAGACACTTGAGCACCTGTATTATCTGAGCAAAAGGCAGATGGCCCCTAAACTCTAAAACGGAATGGTTATCTATAAACACACCAGCTCACGCTACACCACGCTGTGGCTTATTGCCACCAAACTGGACTTCATGTATTGCTACAGAAAGGTTTTTGGTTTTTCCTTCCTTTTTTTCTTTCCTTTCTTCTGAAGTTCAGTCTTTTCTGTATGTTAAGATAAGCAGGTTAGAGCACTCCAAAGGCACCTGTTTTAGTAATGGGAACACAACTGCTTTCCTGTTTTAAGGTTTTTGGTTTTTTTTTTAATCTTTAAACATCTTTTATTATTTGAGGCAGTAATGCAGAATTTGCTATGGGGTCTGGTAGAAATAGCTCTAAGTAAGAAAAACTTCCACTGGGAGCAAGGATTTTGGGGAGCAGAGACCCACATGCATCACTGCTGCTTACTGGATGTTAACTGCAGACCACCAACCAGGGTGCCCGCTTGAGCCTACACTCTGCTACTAGGCAGCCCTGCTACTTCAATATTAAAGTTGTTCAACTGATGAACCTGGATGAATTCCTGATACTACAGGCTTGTTTTCAGAGAATGTTCAAATAAAGGACAAAGTTCAATAAAATCGCAAAAAAAAAAAAATCCTTACCTTCTTGCCTAGGATTTTAAGACAAGATTTCAGTGCTTTTATTTTTCTAAGATCCAGTTAAGAAAGTAAATGTGATTTACTTGTCTCTACTGTTTACACTGTTTCTTTTGACTTGTATTTTACCACCTTACTCAGGAAATATATTACCTGTATACCTGAGCGCATAATCCTATTTATCTCAGGCTACATAAAAACTGTAGTTTCTTAACCATATTCATCTGTGTAATATATTTTAAAAAATACTACTACCAGACCCTCAGGTGCTGAGAATGCAAAAATGGAAGACGTGGGTCTGTCCTCAAAGCACTTGCATTCAAGAGAAGAGCCAGAGCAAGAAGCTGGCGAGAACTTGCCGCTGTTCCTCCTCATTATGCTGCTGCTTGCACCTCTGGATGTCTGCACAGTCCATCCAGGCTTTCATGGTGTCGAGACTGAGTTATGTACACCCGGAAAAGCCAGGTTCATTCTTAATCGTAATCCCATTCCTGAGAGTGTGAGCCCATTGTAAAGAGGGCCTGCGGAAGATGTTATTTTTAGTGAAGGTGTGGCCAAGCAAATCCTATTCCTGGAGACCTTATCAGGAGACAGCCATGGGGAGGAGCAAACGAGCAGAACGCGGAAGAGAAAGGAGCCCCGAGGCTTGCCAGCAGACGGGCACCAGAAGGTCCAGTCTTCAGGGAGAAAGCAAGCCCTCAAGCCTCTGAAACTGCCAGACGGTAAATTCCCATTGGTTAAGCCAACCTATTGTGTGGTTTTTGTCATCAAAGCTCAGGCAAGACTAACACATACGGTACAGAATTCAGAACCACAGCAGCTCTAACTTCTTTATTCTTCTGTCTGCACCAAGATTACTTTGTCCAAATCTCTTGAAATTTAGACTCAGAATGCCTGAAAATATTTCTTTTTTGTATTTGGTAACTACTCTCCAGAATCAGGAGTAAGAAATCTCGTCATATCTTGTGGAATGAATGGCAAGCACTCAATAAGCTCTTTTTAAACTGAATTAAACTGAGGCCAAAATCACCTCTAGCAGTGGCTGTGGTGGCAGCAGCAAGCAGCAGCAGTAATTCAGAACAGCTATCTCAGTCAATACCCTCCACCCCCAAATCAAAGTTTTAGGGATTATTCTGTTTTAGTTTCCTGGGCTGCTCGAGCAAAATCCATGAAATGGGCCGGGTTAAACAATAGGAATTTATTTGCTCACAGTTTGGAGACTAAAAAAAAAAGTCCAAACCAAGGCATCATCAAGGTGATGCTATTCTCCCTGAAGACTAGCAATCTGGGCCTGGCTGCTGGAGGTCCTGGTCCTTGGCCCCTCTGTCACATGGCAATGCACATAGCCACCTTTCCTGGCCTCTCCGTTCCTTCTGGGTATGCTTCTCACTGCTCACTACGACTTTTTCTCTAAATTTCATTCCACTTATAAAGGACCCCCATAATAGGATTAAGATGCATCTTGATTGGGCTGGGCCATACTTTAATCGACATAACCCCATCACAAGGTCCTACTTATAATGGGTTCACACCTACAGGAATGGATTAAATTTAAGAACATTTTTTTTCTGAGGTACATACAGCTCCAAACCAACATACCTTCTTAGACCTATGAGCACCTAAGTGAACATTGCATAATTCAGCTAATCAAAAATAATTAAATGTTTTGGAAAAAAGTTCTCTCTCAACTTATTCATATACATACATACATAGGTATATATATTATATATACATATATCTATGGAAATTAAAAAATACATACATCATGATAAAAATATGTGTTTGATGCATTACTTTCAACTTGCATGTGTCAATATATGTTGCTAATGATAATGATCCTTAATTTGTTTTGGTAAAAACACATAAAAACGTGATAGTCTTGTCTCAGGAATAATGAATTTTCATTGATGGGCATGAAACTAAGGAAAAGTGCCTGACCCAGACAGTTGTCATCCCTGAAATCTATCCTTTAACAACATCATTTTAAACAAGAATCCAATCCCATAACAAACGTTAGGATAATATATTCAATTAAACACTTTCAGTACAGATTCATGGTTTGCTACGCAGAGATAGATTTACTCTGACTCTAAGGCAGCTTATGTTTTAGGGCCTAGCCTTTCATTTCCAAGACCCTGGGACTGGCTGTCAGTGGTAGGAATTAGCAATGTAATCAGAGTTTTATAAAATGTCCAAAAGCTATTTTGTGTTTTTTTCTGATGAAGCTTCAGACTCCACACATTTTTTATAAGCTTTACACCCCAAGAAACTTAGATCTGTCCTAGGTTATCACTTTTAACGTTATATAGGCTCCTGAAATATTAAATATCATATAAAATGTTTAGTTTGAAAAATACTTTCTTATTAATCACCATTATCTAATCAGTAATGTTCACTATAGAAACACACATCTGAATATATGCTAAATGCTACAAGTAAAAATTTCCTTATTACCAATTCAAATTAAAACTGTATTAATGGGCAGCCTTAACTTAGTTCAATCACCACTATTTACTCAGGCTTAAGGAAAAAAAAGACTATGGCAAAGTAGAAAACACATATCATTGAATGATCACTACAGTTACATATAACACATTGTAAGGTGAATGCTCAGTATCAGTATAACATGGCTCTTCAAAAAATTTTGATGCCCTATTTATGATTACAGATTTTCTTATTTTTGAAGTTTTATTTTATTGTAATCTTTTTTTTTCCCCTTGTGTAGAACATAACTCTTCTTCTAAAGGAAAGCAGTTTAAAATAATTATTTTCATGCGTTTCCTCATTTAGGAAATATCCAAATCAGAATAAAATGAATAAGTACATTCTCCATAATAAATATACTGAATTATTTAAAAATGATACTAGGAAAATGATATTTATTATGTCCCATAAATGCCACTAGATTTTTTTCATGAACTCTTGTAATATAGTTGTTTTAAGGAATTTGGGTTTTCTCTTACATATATAAAATATACTAGATTGGGTGGGTGCTGCCTTGGGATACTGGCTGTTTTAGTTTGCCAAAGGGCTGCCAATGGAAGATACCAGAAAACTGTTGGCTTTTATAAAGGGGATTTATTTAGAGTAAAAGCTTACAGTTCCAAGGCTATGAAAAGTACAAACTGAGGCACCATCAGAGATGCTTCCTCACCAAAGTCAGCTAGTGTTGATCCTGGTGTGTTGCCACATGGCAAGATGGCCGCCGATCCCTGCCCAGGGTTCAGCCTTCCCCTCTGGGCTCACCCTTTCCTTCTGAGCTGCTCCGTGGGCCAGCCTCTTGGGGCTTCATGCTTAAGTGATCCTGCAGTCCTCCCTCTCATGGCATAGCGCTCATTTCTTTCCAGGCCCCCTATATAAGTCTAGGCTGGTCTGTGCTCTTCCCAAGATCAGCTATAAGCTATCAGGCAAATGGCTCATCTCTCCCTGGGGCCTCAGCTGTTTGAGTCTCTTCCTTTCTAGTCACACGGCAGGATCAAAAATGGCAGAGCTTTCTCTTCTTGTGTCTGTCTGAGTCCATTTATATCAGACCCAGCAAGGGGGCAGGGACTCAACCTGAGTCACGCTTCACTGATGTAGTCCAATAAAAAGCCCTACAGCAATATTAACATGTAATCTAATCAAAGGCCTCTCAACTGAACTTAATGCAATCAAAGGGTATCTTACCCAGAAGAAAAGTTAGTTTACAGACATAACCTTTCTCTTTTTTGAATTCATAAAATAATCTTGAACTGCCACACTGGCTAGAATTTATTGTTAATATATCTTGTACAAATAAGTATTTTGACCTGGAGAATGAGGTTGGTAAATTACTAGCATTTAACTCAACCATGACACAATGAATGTCATGTTACCATTTTAACCAAATATATTTACACTGAATTGCATGTAACATAGCATATAATCTTCTCTACCAGATTGTCAACATATTCTAATGAAATAATTCTTTTTCTATACTGTTTTTTTTAGAAAGTTATATGTTTTATTTGACCCTTAGCTGATACTTATGCAGGACAAATATCTCTGTGTAATGTGTAATATGTAGTCACATGTGCTTGCTTTGTACATATAATGGCTCTAATAATTACTATAAAAATTATGTTAGATACAACATATTGGATTCAGTAAAATCATAGATTAAATGTATTGCTTTGCAAGTGGATTGTCACAATAAATAAACCAAATTCTACTTAACTGAAGATCAAACCAAAGGCCATTAATTGAACTAGAGTTGCTGCAAATATTACAAAAGAGCATGAGTTCGATATTTTAATTATCTACTTATTTCTCCATCTACCTTTCTATGGAATACCTTGTTTTAAAATGGAATTATAATGGCTTACAATGATACTAAAATATAAGATAGCATAAAAGGATGGCAAGGGCAACATTAGAAAAGCAAATGTGGAGAGACAAAAAGAATTTAGGAATA
>JAQZBX010008925.1:0-47125 GCA_029593785.1 Cabassous unicinctus | reverse complement strand
CTCTACCCCTTACTGATTTCCAACTTCATTCCATTGTGGTCAGAGAGATTACTGTGTATAGTTTCAACCTTTCTGAATTCATTGGGAGTTGGTCTGAGCCTCTCATGTGGTCTATCTTGGAGAATGATCCATGTGCACTTGAGAAGAATGTATATTCCACTGTATTGGGTGTAATATTCTGTATATGTCTATTAGGTCCTGATCTTCTAATGCATTATTCAAGGTCTTTTTTTCTTTATTGATTCTCTGTCAGGATGTCCTGTCTAATAGTGATAGTGGTGTAGTAAAATTCTTCATTATAATTGTAGAGGCATCTATTTCTCTACTTAGTTTTTTCAATGTTTGCCTCATGTATTTTGAAGCGCGCTGGTTAGGTGCATAAATGTTTATGATTGTACTTTCTTCTTGATAGATTGCCCGTTTAATTAATATATAGTGCCTTCTTTGTATCTTACAATAGTTTGCTTTTAAAGTCTATTTTGTCTGATTTTAGTATAGATTCTCCATCTTTTTATTGTCCAGGAGTGAGGATTCTGCCCAATTTGCACAACTTTCCATAGTATGTTCATCTGGATATCATCTATCCATCCTTTGAATCATGACTTAGATGCCTTCTTCTCAGAAAGATTTAACCTCTCTCCCAATATAGCCAACTAGATTGGTGCTCTCTGTAACACATAAACACAGGTCTCTGTACTTCTCATTCATAATGTAGAACTCAACAAATGAGCATATACCCTTTGTTGTAAATACTTTATTAGTCACCTCAATCACAAGTTTGGATTATTAAGTCACCTTTATAATTATTAATATTATATTTTAAGTAGATCAATATTGTGCTACATGGCATGTGATATTATGAAATAAACTTTAAGTACTATGTGTGAACCTGTCTTATAGTAGAACGTCTTTCTTCAAAACAGAATCCTAAAAAATGATGAGTTATTACTGCACTCATGAGACCTGTATGTATGTAGACACCCCCAGAGATTATGCCTTTGAGTCTATCCTTCAATCCTCTCACCCTGTGTCCTCTTTACAGGGATGATTTTTTCTGTATTAAGGTAAATCAGTGAATTTATATGGAATGAAATCATGATAAAAACACAGTTGTGAGTTGATGAGGATTTTTTGGGTGTGTGCAAATGATTATTGGCATAAAATATTTGTATCTCAGCAAACTATAACCAGTTATGTCCTTTAACTCTTTGGAGAAGGAAATGCACCCTAGAGATGGACAGAGAAATTATTATGGAGTAACTGAATTCAGAGACCAAAACTAAAGAAAGTTGACCTCCTCCTGGGAGGAAGCAGTGCAGTGGGGTAAGACATGTATATGGATCTCCAAAGCATTCTGCCATGAGTCAAAATTGGCACATGCTTGCATTCTGTTTTTCTCTCCTGGTTCCAGAAAACTAGCGGGAGGTGTTGAGAGATAAAAGAATATTTCATTAATGTGGCTCATGGGAATTCATGCCCTAAATTGACAGAAACTGTAAATCCTTCTTCTACACCATCTCAAGTCTGCGTTAATATTCTCAATTGAGAGAAAACAAAATTGGGTCTACTCAAGGACTCATGATCACCTCCATCTCCTTTACCTTCCTGGGAGAAGAGCTTCCAATTTATTCATTACCCAAGGAAGAAACTGGATCACTGAAATTGAGATACTTCCTTGATAATAAATGGGTGAGTCACAGAAACTTCTCAAGTTCTGGGGGATGCAATATGATTTGAGGGACCTCTTTTATTGTTGGCAACTTTAGGAGCATCAACATGGAAAGAAAGTTTAATGATACAAACTTCTACCAAGAGGAAATCCCTGATTCTGGAGGCAGAGTCTGTGTACTCTTAACTTTATTCATTTCCCTGACTCTCTCATCTGGTGTTGGTTCTCAGTCACGGCAATATATGTTGAATATCATTACTCCATTAGCACTTTAAGTCATTCCACATACATTTATTTAACAATTAATAAATTACATGAATAAATTATGTTCTGTGGATGAGCAGATGATAAGAATTTATTCTTCCTCTCAAGGGACTCACACTTTAACAGGGCAAGAGACATGGGCATGAATAAATGCACTATCTTTAGGTGGCACGGAACTGCTGGTGAAGTGGTTCATAAAGTTGATGACTCTTCCTGGAGAGGTTGGTGAAAGCACCCCAGGTACTCATCATTGTATTGAATCTTAAAAGAGAATTTGCAAGGATATAAGGCAAGGGGAAGCAGAGGAGTTTATTTGGAAATCAGTTAAACCAAAGTTGTGCTTAGGAAATCGCATAAAGTTTTTAATATGTGACCAACAATGTTGGTCAGGTGATGAAAAGTGTTATATCAGTGTAGCCAGGTAGCCAGCAGCCAGATAACAGATAACTTTACATTTAGGCTACAGGATTGATATTAATTCTGAAGGTAGTGGAGATTCAGTGAGGGTTTTATAGCAGGTGATGCCTATGATCAGGCTAGACCAATGGAAAGGTCATTGTGGGACAATGCTGTCAAAGCCATGGAGAGATTAAGAGGTGTGGAAGTTGCACAGAAATAGTTACTAGTATAAGTGTAAGAATTTTCTTCTTTTACAAAGTGTTAAGAATATGGTGATATAAGGGAAAATTATAACTAATGGAACTTTTAGACAATAGTTAATAGTAACATTGCAATACTTTTTGCTTCAGTGGCAAAAAGATAATATATAAATTCTAAGGGACATAAATAGGGGAGTATAAGGGGGTATGGGATATTTCATTTTGGAGTAATGAAAACATTCTAAAATTGACTTAAGTGATGACACCACAACTCTGTGATGAAACTGAGAGCCAATGTGTGTATGCATTTGATGGACTGTACAAATCAGTGGACTGTATAACACAGGGAATCCAGTGATAGATGATGCACTGTGATTAACAGATTAAATATGAGAATGTTCTTTCATGAACTATAAGACATATCTAATACTAGTACAGGGTGTTAATAATTGGGTGTGTTGGGAGAAAAATACACCAAATGTAAGATACAGGCTATACTTAGTAGTAAAGTTTGACAGTGCTCTGTTCTTTCATAGTTTGCAATAATTGTTTCACAACAATGCAACATATTGGTTGTGAGGTGAAGTATGGGAGACTTGTATGATGATATGCATGTCTCTTGTAAGCTCACAACTTTTATTATACATTTACAGTTTATGTTTCTTCACATATGAAAGATGTATTTTAAATTAAAAAAAGTTAAAAATGAAGTGGGAATAGACAGGTCGGGAATAATCTGTTAGGGATTAAAACATAATTTATCTAAAAATTCACTGATTAAAATTAGACACATTGCTGGGCATTTTATATTCAGTATTTCATTTAATCTTTGATAACTCTATGAAATTGGTATCTATATTCTGAGCTTATGGTTGAAAAATGTGACTCAGAAAAATAATATCACTTATCCAAGCCATGGAGTAGAGTCTGGAGTCCAGCTCAGAGTTCACTGTTTCCAAAGTACTTAAATCTCGCTAACATTTTTAATTTTTAATGACCTTTATTTTTGAACAGCAGTACTCTACAGAAAAATTGTGAAACTATTACAGAGAGTTTCCCACATTATGAGCATCTCCCTCCCAGTATACCCCATTATATTTGGTGGATATTTCAATTTTTTAAATATAAAACTACCAGTAAAAATCTTTATTCATAATCCTAGGTTTCCTATTTCCACTGGGGCTCTATGCATAAATATTTGGACTCATCTTATGACTAAACTAGACTTTTTACTATTCTTTTTTCATTTTTTCTGAAAAGATACTTAGATTACATTAAAAACATATAGGGAATTCCCATATGCACCATGTCCAACCCCTCCCACATTTTCCCACATTAACAAAATCCTTCATTAGTGTGGTACGTTTGTTACAACTGATGAGCACATTTTGGAACATTGCCACTAAATGTGGATTACAGTTTACATTGTAGCTTACACTCTCTCCCTCAAAATTTGTATGCTATGACAAGATATATATGTAATGCCTCTATCTGTCATTGAAATATCATTCAGGACAGTTTCCAAGCCCTGAAAATTACATATTACACTTGTTTTTCTCTCTCCCTCCCTCAGAACCTCCAGTAGCCACTGCCTCCACAGGCCTAACTCTGTAGAGTCTCTTTGACTTCCACAGCAATCAATGTCTCAATCAGTGGGTTTCCTGAATACTCTATACACCCAGACACTATAAGTAGTGCAGACAGGCTCAGGAATTCTGCACCTATCAGTGAACTCTAAACATCTAGACACTATAAGCAGGGCAGACAGCTCAGGAATTCGGCACCCTTTCAGAGGAATTTCATCGGAATTTATGCACCTCCGTGTAACAGAATGAGACATGTTTGTATTTCCCTACACATGGTTTTTCAGCCTCTTTTATTTGAACCCATAATTAACACTATACTTGGTAAATATATCTCCCTGAGACTTAAACCATTTGTCCATCTATGTGACAGCTGAGCCTTGAATCTTAGCAGATTTGTAATACCTGCTCTCTGGTTTCCTGGACTCACCCAAGGCAACTGACAAGGAGATGATGGTGGACAATGTCCATCCCAAGGAACAAGAGAGTCTGCATCTGCAAGTAAGGTAGCTTCATCCATCTGCACCATGGGACCTATATCCATTCTCAATTTGAAATAGAGAGGGCATCACCATCAAATATCATCAAGATTGGGAAATGAACAATTGATTAATGTAGACTTATTGTTCTATTATAGACTTGTTATTATTCTAATAATGGAAGAAATTTTATCATTGACATAAAGACAAAGGCCATCAGAGGTTCTAAGAGGAGGATGAGGGAAAAATAGGTGTAACATGGGGGCATTTTTGGAACAATGGGGCTGCCTTACATGACATTGCAGACAGATACAGGCCATTATATATTTTGTAAAAACTTACAAAATTGTGTAGGATAGAGAGTAAACTTTAATGTAACTATAGTCCATGTTTAGAAGCCATATTTCAGTGTGTGTTCATCAATTTTAACATATGTACCACAGTAATGAAGGATGATGTTAATGTTGGAAAGTTTGGGAAGGGGAAAGGGTGGGGCATAAGAGACTCCCCTGATTTTTATGTAAGATTTATGTAATCTAAAGCTTTTAAAAAATATTTTTATTTATGCTTAAAAGATATTTAAATTACATATAATGCTACATAAAAAATATAAGGGATTCCCATATGCCCCACTCCACACACTTATCTCTTTTCTCCAAATTAACAACTTCTTTCATTAGTGTGGTACATTCATTGCAATTGAAGAACATATTTTGGAGCATTGTGACTTATCATGGATTATAGTTTACATTGTAATTTACACTCTTTCCCATTCAATTCTGTAGGTTATGGCAGGATATATAATGGCCTGAATCTGTCACAGCAATGTCATTCAGAACAATTCCAAGTTCTAAAAATGCCCCCATATTATGCCTCTTTTTCTCTGTCCCTGACTTCAGTAACTACAGTAGCTACTGTCTCCAAATCCATGATATAATTTCTTCCATTGCTAGAATCAAAATAAGTCTATACAGAATAACAGTAAATCCACTGTAGCCCATATTTTATTCCCCAATCCTGAGGATTTGAGGATAGTGATGCCCACTCTACCTCTAATTGAGAGGGGTCTTCAATCCCATATGGCTGATGGATGAGAGTCTCTTGTTTGCATTTGTAGACTCTCTCAGTTCTCTGGTGTGGTGGTTGTCCATCCTCACTACTTTGTTAGTTGTCCTGGGTGAGTCTAATGAACTGGAGAGTAAGTGTTGCTACTCCACTGAGGCTCAGGGCCCAGCTGGCATATTGGCAGCCCAGAGATTAAAGATTCTTGGACATACACCTACTAACTCCAGCACCAACTATAAGTTCAAACAAAAGGGACAAAGGAGGCATGTGTAGAGAAGTCACATCTGAGTCTAACTCTGCCACACTTGGGAGTACAAACTCTAGAGTAAGGTCCATTGACAAGGCACCAAACTCTGGATCTATCTGCCATGACCATAGGACATGGGTACCTTCAGAGCCCTCAGGAGTCCTACTATTTGGAGTAGTATCTACTTTAGCAGTCTATGATATACTGCTGTTATCTCTCTGTTGATCTCCAGACTCACTATGACGTCTCTTAGCAATATAAAATAATTTGTCTTTACATTTTCTGCCTTTTATTCAAGGTCTTTTTCCAGTTGCATCACCAACCAGTGCTTGGTGGTAATCCCTCAGTGTCAGGGAGGCAAATCCCCGGGAGTCATGTCCCATGTGGGGGGGAAGCATTTACATGCTGAGTTCAGCTAGAAAGAGGCCACATTTGAGCAACAAGGAGGCTCCCAGTAGGTAACACTAAGGCACCCCACAACACTAGGCTAAGTTGCAGCTTCAGGAGCACAGGCTCATAAGCATAGTCATCAATATCAAGGATCCACCAGGACCATCTTTCTTCACTAATCATTGCCCCTGTACTTGGAGGATTGTTGCTTTTCCATTAGAGAAAGTGGCAGAGCTCTCCAGGATGGGAATTCAATATTCCTTTGGTTGTGTGAATCTCTACCAACTGTGGCCATGTCCCTTGAACATTTGAACACATTCATATACTTTATATATATGCCCATGTAAACTTCCTACTAGTATCCCCCATCACTGGCACCCCACACTAATGCTCTTCCCCTGTCATATTTGAAATCCTTTTGTGATCCAAAACCTTTTCAAAAATGAAACCAAGATTATTGCCAAATGCAATTAATAGCAAAATGAAATAATAATGATAGTTTTAAATGTAATAAATAAAGTACATAATAATTTAGAAAAACCAAAACTAAAAGAAAGTAAAAAAAGAAATTGAGATATGAAAAAAATAGAGAAAACATTTAAAATACACAAAGAAAATTTTTTTTTGATGTTTTGCCTTTCATCACTGTAATATTTGTTGTCCTGTCTGTACAGTGACATTTTCTTCCATTTCTTCCCCATGGTCTTACTATTTTTTATTTTGTCTTCAATGAAATTTTAGGTCTCGGTAAAATCATATACAGATTATAGGGGACTCCCATATACCCAACATCCTCCCACTTTTCCTCATTCTTGTATTAATAATGTTTGTACATGTGGATGGTACATTTGTTTCAACTGATGTACAGATATTGAAACATAGCTACTAACCATGGTCAATGGTTTACATTGTGGTATACATTTTATACCTTACACATTTATAAATTTTTGATGAAATTTAACATGGCCTGTATCCATCATTGCAAGATCTTGAGAACAGTTCCATTGCCCCCTAAATTCTCCTTCTTCCATCTTTTCTATTCCTCCCTCATCCTTCCCTCGAGACCCATGGCAAACTTCAGGCTTTACTCCCTGAAGGACAAGATTCATAGATACTTGCAACAATGCCAAGAGCTTGCTACATTAGTCTGTCCTCCCCTATTAGGAACCATGCATGCTCTCAAGAGACACCCTGCCCTCTCTTTGAGAACATATTGGGCCTCCTCAGGAGGGTAGTCCAATTCCTTCCCACTCATTATGTGGGTCTCCACCCACTAATACAAAACACTATGACAAAACACTCACTCACACATTCTCTAGTAGACTGCCATACGTGCGCCCTGTCCCAAATGCCCACCTCATCCAACACCGTAAACCAGTAACCCTTCCTTAACATATAGCCAGAAGAGCTCTCTCAACATTGTAGTTTCAACCACTTACCGGCCAATGCCCAGTGTTCACCTCTTCCCTCCTCCAACCCTCTACTCACTTCCATGGACCGTCCAACACATCCTCCCCACCTTACCCCCCTTTCAAGCTTACACCAACCCATCCAATCGTATCACTACACCACTGTCATGTTCCTCCACTGTGAAACTACTCACTTCCACCTTATCATAGATTTTGCCTGTATGGACGTTGGCTCACAAACTTCTTCTCCCTTTCTATCTCCTGTAAATAAATATTCCAGACTCTAGCTCTCTGAGTCTGTTCAATGTGCTTGATTTATATCAAAGCAGTCATGTAATATTTGTCTCTCAATGCTTGGCTTGCTTCAGTCAACATAAGGCCCTAAAGATTCATCAGTGTTATACTGTGTGTTAGTGCTGTATTCCTTCTTACAACTGAGTAATATTCCATTGTATCTATATATATCACATTTTATTTATCCATTCATCTGTTGATGGGCATTTGAGTTGATTCCAACTTTTGGCAATCATGAATAAAGCCACTTTGAACATTGGTGTGCATATATCTGTTCGTGTCCTTGCTTTCATTTCTTCTGGGTATATACCCAGCAGTGGAATTGCTGGATCATATGGCAGATCTATAGTTAGTTTTTTGAGGAAATGTCAAACTATCCTCCACAATGGCTGGACCATACTACATTTCCACAAGCAGTGGATGAGGTTTCCCATTCCTCCACCTCCTCATGTAGTCCTGTTTTTTTAATGGCCTCCAGTCTTATGGGTGCAAGATGGTATCTCATTGTAGTTTTGATTTGCATATCCCCAATAGTTAATGATGTTGAGCATCTTTTCATTCTTTTTTTTCCCCATGCACTTTCAGCCATTTGTGTTTCTTCTTTGGAAATGTGTCTGTTCAAATCACTTGTCCATCTTTTTTTACTCTTCATTTTATTTTTATTTTAAATTTTTACATTTTTGATTTACTTTTAAAAGATACTTAGATTACATAAAATGATACATAAAAAATATAAGGGATTCCCACATGCCCCAATCCCCACACATTCCACTTTTCCCCACATTAACAACTTCTTCCATTAGTGTGGTACATTCATTGCAATTGAAGAATATATTTTGGAGCATTGCCACAAAGCATGGATTATACTTTACATTGTAGTTTACACTCTCTCCCACTCAATTCTGTAGGTTATGGCAGGATATATAATGGCCTGTATCTGTTATTTCAATGTCATTCAGGCTAGTTCCGAGTTCTGAAAATGCCCCCATATTACACCTCTTTTTCCTTCTCCCTGACATCTGCATCTCCAGTGGCCACTGTCTCCACATCCATATAATTTCTTCCTTTGCTAGAATCACAACAAGCCTATAGTAGAATACCATTAAATCCACTCTAGTCCATATTTCATTCCTCAATCCTGAGGATTCTGGGATGGTGATGCTCACTACACTTCTAATTGAGAGAAAATTTCATCTGACATAGCTGATGAATGGGACTCCCTTGCATGCAGTTGTAGACTTTCTCAGGTCTCTGGTGTGGTGGTTGTCCATTCTCACCTCCTTGTTAGTTGTCTTGGTTGGGTGCAATGAACTGGAGAGTAGGTGTTGGAAATCCTCTGAGGCTCAGGCCCCAGCTGGCAAATGGAGAACCCATAGAATCAAGTCCCTTTTATGTACATGTACCAAATCCCAGCATCAACTATAGGTTCAAATAAAAGTGACAGAAGAAGCATGTGTAGACAAGTTATATGTAGGTCCAACTGTATCGCACTCATGGACACAAACTCCAAAGTACAGCCCTATTCAAATCACTTGCCTATTTTTCATATGGGTTGTTGGTGTTCTTTTTAATTTTTTGAGATATAGGATTTCTTTTTATATGCTGGATATCAGGTTCCTAGGGGATATATGATTAGAAAATAATTTCTCCCCTTTATAGCTGTCTTTTCACTTTCTTGACAAACTCCTTGAGTTTGAAGAGGTCACATTCATATATTTTTTCTTTCCATGCTCTTGCTTTCGTTGTGAAGTTTATGAAGCCATTTCTTATCTCAAGGTCTTGTATATTCTTCCCTACAATATCTTCCAAGGTTTTTATGGTCTTGGCTCTTAAATTTAGAACTTTGATAAATCTTGAGTTGATTTTTGTATAAGATGTGAGATAGTGTTCCTCTCTCATTCTTTGGAGGGATGTCCAGTTCTCCAAGGACCATTTTTTGAAGAGGTCATTCTCTCCGAGTTGAGTGGGCTTGGTGGCCTTGTCGAATATCAGATGACTGTATATGAGAAGATCTTTATCAGAACTCTCAATACTGTTCCATTGGTCAGTATGTCTAACATTGTGTCAATACCATGCAGTTTTGAACACAGTAGCTTTATAGTGTGTTTTAAAGTCACATAGTGTGATTCCTCTGATTTCTTTTTTTTTTTTTTTTTCATTATGTCTTTGGCTATTGTTTTTATTCCTCTTTTTCTTTTTAGTTGTCCTTACACTCTCCTCAAACTCTCTCACTACTGTTTTTTTTCTTTTCAACCTGCAGAACTCCCATTAGTATTTTTGGAATTGAAGCTGTCTTATTGACATAGTCTCTTAATTTTTGTTTATCTGTGAATATTTTGAACTCTCCGATATTTTTGAATGCCAGCTTTGCTGGATAGAGAATTTTTTTTGGAAATTTCTTTTTTTTTTAGTACATTAACTCTCTCATACCACTGCCTTCTTGCATTGATGGTTTCAGATGAGAAACAAACACTTATTCTTATTGAGCTTCCCTTTTATGTGATGGTTCTTTTTTTCCTCACTGCCTTAAATTCTTTCTCTTCTTTTCCTGAGCATATAACAGTTTGAAAAGTATATGTCTTGCAGTACGGATGTTGGGATTTATACTATTTCTTTAAAAATAAAAATTAAAAAAAATCTGACTATATGTAACAATAACATTGTAATGTTTACATTAATTGTAACAAAGAAATCACAACAATATTCAGTGTCATTAATAAGGGCATTTTTCTTTTTTGGTGTCATAAAAATATTCTAAAATTCATTGTGGTGATGAATTCAAAACTCTGTGATTAAACTGACAGCCATGTACTGCACAATATGGAAGATGTGTATGGTGTGAGAATAAAACTGTTTTAAAAATATGCCAATGCTATCCAAAGTAAACTATGCATTCAATGTAATACCTATCAAAGTCCCAGGACCCTAAGGGGAAGAAATAGAAAATCCAAGCATCATTCATAAGGAATTAAAATTCACCAGTACTGCAGTACCACCTTAGGGTATTATATTTATTTACTTCCTTTTCACTTTGCTTCTTTAGACGGTGAACTCTTTGAGAGGGAACACAGTAACTTATTCTCCTTTCCATATTCAGAAAATAGTTTAGTGTTTACCATGCAGTATTGCTGAAAAAATATTTGTTGAATGACAGAGAAAACAAATGGTTTTGTGAGTTGAACAGATATTGCTAACTATCTGGGAGAAAGGAGAAGCAGTGAAACAAGAGGAAATTGTCTTGAGAGAGGGTGGCTCCATTTATGAGACACAATTTCAAAGAAGACAGATGGAGACCTAACATATTTTAATGTATCCAGAATCTTTCTCCAGAATCCTCAACAGGGAAATCATTATGGGAAACCTGGCAACACTAGAACTCCCACCTAAAGCGAGGTAAACTCCTCCTGGGATGAAGGAGTCTGGAGGGATAAGATATGAATGTGGAGCTCCAAAGCTGTCTCAAAGGACAAAATTGGCACAAGTTTGCATTGTGCATTGCTTTCTTACATCCAGAGAAGTAAGTATCTCAGGGATTATTGAGGCAAGAGAATACTTCATTAATGCAGCTCACGAGGATGGAATCCCTAATGGCTCAGAAACTCTAAAGGCTTCTCCTTCACTATATCAAGTCTACTTCACTAATCTCTGGTGAAGAGAAAACACAATTTTGATTTCTAGGGACCTAGTGAGTGGTTCCACCTCCTTTTTCTTCCTGGGAGCAGAACTTCCAACTCATCTATCATTCAAGGAAGAATCTGCATTGGTCAATTTGGAACCTGCCTTGATAATTCCAGGGTGAGTTACAGAATCTTCACAGGAGCTGGGGGAATAATTTCAGCTCCAAGGATTCCTTTAATTGATAGTAGTTTTAAGGGCATCAACAGGTTATGACCAGTGAGAAAGATTAAAATACAAAGTCCTGCCTTCTTAAAAAGCATGAGTGGAAATAGAGAACAGATACACTAAAATACATTCTTTTTCCAGTCTTTCTCCTCTGGCCTCTCATTCTTGGGTCTTCCTTCTCTCAGCGGTATTTTTCCTTGTTTCACTCATTCTTTTTCTACAATTGTTGAAAGTATCTGTTTAACCACATTTGTTCACTTTTTCTTTTAGTCATTCAACAAATGTTTAGTAGTCAATTACTTCATGATGTGCTCTAAATATAACTTTGGGAATAAAGAAATTAATAAGACTTTGCTTCTCCTATTAAGGAGATTACATCCAAATGGGGTTGTAGACATAGAAATGAGTATATCCAATATCGTGAGGTAGCTCTGAAATCTTGTTGAAGTGGATTGAAAAGAATGGCCTCATTCTGTGGATGTTAATGAAGGCTTCATAAGGGAACTATAAATTGTACTGAGCCTTGAAGGAGGAATTGGAGTAGCTTCAGGAGAAAGGGGTAGAAGCAGTCAAAGAAGAGTCCACAGGGACAAAAATGTGGTGAGGTTTTAAAAATAGTTCTTAATATCAGATGAAAAATGAGGGGCAGACATTTGAAAGGAGAACATGAGCCAGTCCAGGTTAGCAGCAGCCATATAAGAAAGATCCTTGAGTTTTGCCCTCAAAAGGGGTTTGTATGTTTGGAGTTATTGGAGAGACAGTGCTGGCGTATAGAAGAGGATGCTCATGACAAGTCTTGCCCTGAGGAAAGCTCACTCTGAGTCAATGTGAATATTGCTGTTGATGATGAAGGATGGAAATAGCACAATGAATGTCAGGAATTTGTTGGGAGTGAATCTGTGTATGGTTGAATCATAATGTATAAAACATTGGCTATTAATGCATAGCACAATGTCAAGACATTTTATAGTCATTATTTAATTCTTTCAAATACTCTATAAAATCACTTTCATTATTCTGATTCAAGGGATGAAGAATGTGAGCCTTACAGCAAGGTGATATTCTTGTTCAAGGCATGTAATTGTGTCTGTATTGAATCTTGGAGTTTGATGTTCCTAAGAATTTGTATTTCACTAATAATTTTAATTCCTAATAAACTAAATATATTAGAAAAGGGTTAGGTTTACAGAAAAAAAGCAACAATTTTAAAGATAGTTTCTGAGAATCGCTCATGCCCTTTCACTGGCTCCTATCATCTGCCATTCAAAATAGCACCTTGCATTTATTTGTCATAAATCCCTTGGGTCTTTGTGACAGTGACAGCTTCTCAGTCTCTCCTTGTCTTTGATAACCTCGATAGATTTTAGGAATGGAGATCAGGTATATTGGAAAGTATCCTTCAGTTAGAATTTTCTCATGTTCTTCTCTTGATTAGACTGGATTTATGGGTTTTTGGACGAAGACACCAGATATAAAGTGTCATTTCATCACATCATATCCAGGGTGCATCCTATCAAGGTGACTTATAATTGTTGATGTTTATTTTGATCAATAATGTTTTGAGGTCCCTTTGATTAAAGTTCCTCATTTCTCTTCCTTTAATCATATCACCTTTGGAAAGAGTCATGAGGAGGTCTTCAGGAGTGAGATTTATGCTCCATGGGCACTACACTGTGGCAGTCAATGAGATCCTGCTGAGCTGTGCAAAAACTTATCCTCAGGAATGCCCACCCCCAACTCACTTTGAAATCTCTTAGTATTAAAAACTTATTTGTATTTAATATTTCTCCCTTTTGGTCAAGGTCTATTTCCATTTGCATTTCTGGTTGGCATTTGGTAATAATACCTAGGTGTCAGGGAGTTTGAGCTCCTTTTTATATACTTATTTGGAAAGTGTATAAGTTCTTAAGATAGGATTCTGTTCAGAGCTTTTGCCCATTTTTAAATTCAGCATTTGCTTTCTTATTTTGTAGTTTTAAGAGTATTATGTACATTTGTATGCAAATTATCAGATGTGCTTTTTAAATATTTTTTCCAAATATCTAAAATTTTTTAAATCTCTTATCAATGTCTTTCACATAGCAGAAATTTTACATTTGAGAAAAACCTGACATAAATTTTACTCTCTCCTAGATCAGGCTTTGGATGCTATATCTAAACTCTCATTACCATAACATGGGCCCATAGATTTTCTTAATGTTTTATTCCAGCACTTTTATGATGCATTTTACTGGTAAGTGATGTAATTCATTTTGATTTAATTTCTGTGAAATGAATAACACCTGTGCCTAAGTTCCTTTTTTGTTTGGCATGATTGCATCCTATTTTACCAGCTCCACTTGTTGAGAAGACCATACTTTCTACATCGATTTGCCCTTATCCTCTGTGAAACATCAGTGGACCCCATTTGTGTGGGTTTATTTGTCTATTTAATCAATAAGATTCTGTTTAATTATTGTGTTTTTATAGTAAGTGTTGTAACCAGGTAATGAGGTTCCTACAACTTTGTTCTCCTCCTTCACTATTTTGTCACAGGGTACAAAATGACTGGTCATGATGTTTGTTGATTAAAATAAAGTCTGAGAGAATTTGTAATGGAAAATATTGCCTGGACAAAGTGTTTTCTATTATGGACAAGGATTTCTAGTCAGCAATATATATATATAAAATCAAGAAAAATATTAACTTAATGTGTTTGCAATTCAAACCATATTATTTACTACATTTTTTTGATCACTGCTTGTGGATTAAATTGCATTGATCTGATATCTTTACCAGGAAATTCATCATCTACATGGAAGAGAAAACAAACATATGTTTCAGAATTTTTCCTCCTGGGTCTCTCAGAAGATACAGAAGTGCTGTCCCTCTTCTTTGGTCTGTTCCTGTCCATGTACCTGGTCACCCTCATGGGGAACCTACTCATCATCCTGGCCATCATCTCAGACTCCCACTTCCACACAGCCATGTACTTCTTCCTCTCATACCTGTCTTTTTCAGATATCTGTTTCACCTCCACCACTGTACCAAAGATGCTGCTGAACATACAGACAGAAAGCAAAACCATAACTTTTGAAAACTGCCTCAGTCCGATGTACTTTTACATGCTTTTTGGACAGTTACACAATTTCCTCTTGACTGTGATTGCCTATGACCACTTTGTGGCCATCTGCCTCCCCCTGCACTACATGGTCATCATGAAATCCCAGGTTTGTGACCTCATGCTGCTGGCATCCTGATTATTGACTGTTCTGAACTACCTTTTACAATGCTTAATGGTTTTGCAATTATCTTTTTGTACAAAGTTGGAAATCCCCCAATTTTTCTGTGAACTTAATCAGGTACTCCAACTTGCTTGTTTGGTCACCTTCCTCAATGACCTAGTGCTGTATTTTGCATCTGGACTTCTGACTGTTATTCTACTCACTGGGATGGTTTTCTCTTATTCCAAGATTGTATCCTCCATTTTGAGAATTTCCACAGCTGGGGACAAGTGTAAAGTGTTTTCTACTTGTGGGTCTCACATCTCAGTAGTGACCTTGTTTTATGGTACAGGTCTTGGAATATATCTTAGCTTTGCTGCTACACAAAACTCAAAGGTTATTGCAATCGCCTTAGTGATGTACACGGTGGTCACTCCCATGATGAACCCGTTTATCTACAGTCTTAGAAACAAGGACATAAAGCAGGCCTTTAAAAAGATGAGAAACAGTCTTTTTCTAAAAGGATTCTTTTTCTCAAGTTTAGAAAAGGGCTCATGATTGACAGAAGTCAAACACTGGGAGATCGAAATCTAGGTTCTTTATAAGTGTATAGAAAGTTAATTTGTAATTAGCCGAATAATAAATTTCAATTTATTTAATTTTTGTATATCAAGTGCACCTGTTTTTTCTGTATTATTTTATATCATGTGATCTCTCTTATTGTAAACACTGGAATCAGTATTGAAGGCAGAAACTGCTGTCTGGATTTCCAGCAGTAAAATATTTAATGCAGGTAATTCTGAATATATACAATTATAGCAAGTTCCGGAGTGATGAAGGTATACTGCAGTCACTGCCAGATGAAACCAAGTGTTTGATTTATATGCTTTTGGTGAAAAATAATCCCTCATAGCAAAGGCTGTATACCAGCTACCAGGCTTTTTGTTCATTTGCTCCAGAAAGAAGTCACATCCTGAACTGCAGACATTGTCTGACTCGTTTACAATAATCCACATTCTGTCTCCGATATGCTCCTTTTTCCTACACATTGTCAATCATAAATTCAGTGAGATGGTAATAGACAACACAATCCCTGATTCTTCAAACTTTGATGGTCTCAATATTTTCTGTAATTTTTCCAGTGAGGTAGTTTTTCTCTTTATAAATTATTTTAAAGTTAAGGACATTTTCAGGAAATTTCTCTCAGCACTTCCTATAATAATAGTTCACATTTAGAGATCATAAAACAAATGTGGTGTTTGCCCCATTTCCTACTATATCTTTTTAAACAAATAAAGCCAGATAATAGTCCACAATTGAAGGTGTTTATGCAGACCTACTCTGCGCTTTGTGAGGTAGACTAGGTGAATGCTTCATTTGTCACCTGATTCCTGGGCCATCACTACAAACGGCAAACCAGAGAGGCATTTTGGAATTAGTGATTTCTCTAAGCTATTGGTCATTTTTGAAAATACTTGTTTATGTATTTACATTCACTTCTCATTCTTTGGGAAAACTGTGAATTCATTTTCATTTTGTAATCTATTAAGACACAGGTTCTGAATCTGATGTCATACATGTTAGAACTGCAATTTTGTTGGAAAGATATTTCACTCATGCAGTCTTATGAAATTTGTCTGATTTGATTGCACCATAATATGAGAATTAAAAATCCTCAGCTTGTCATTTCCTATTGGAAGTATCTCCAGTACAAGTAAGAGCCCCACCTCACCCCACATTCCTTCAATCATGATTCCGAACAAAATCATTTATCACATAAACCAGTCAGCTTGTGAAAACCTTTCCTCGGCAATGTCTTTAGAGATTAATGCAAACAATATATTCTGAACACTTTTTTCCAAGCTATACATACGCAATCATATACATTTATCCAGTGGAAATAGTGTCATTGGTATCTGATTCCCAACAATTTGATATATCAATTCCCAGATTCATATCTCTCAAGACTGTGCTTTAGCAATAAGTTCTTGTACAAAATAGTTAAAATGTATGGCTTCTTTTCACACAAAAATCTCTTTCCAAATAAAAGTTTTTTAATAATTTTGACATTAGTCCATTGTTTATTTTGGGGAATGAACAATGGACTAAAATAGACTTTTATTATTCTATTATACACTTAATATTTTTATACCAATGGAAGAACTTTTATCATTGATAAAAAGGCTGTGGCCTCCAGAGGTTCTGAGGGGAAGGAAAGAGAAGAATTGGATAAATATGGGGGCATTTTCGAGACATTGGAATTGTCCTGCATGCCATTACAATGACAGACACAGGTCATTAAGTATTTTATCATAACTATAAAATTGTGCAATATAGTGTAAAGTAAAATCTAAATAAAAGTCTATGTTTAGTAGCAGTGCTACAATATATGTTCATCAATTGTAACAAATGTATCACACTAATGAAAGATGTTGTTGATGTGGGAAAGTATGGGAGGGTGAGGGTCTAGAGGATCTGGGAATCCTCTATTTTTTTTATGTAACATTTATGTAATCTAAAGATTCCTTAAAAATTTCTCTTTTAATTAAAAAAGAATTTTGAGAAATAACAAGCATGCATACTCATCTTATTGAAGAAGCTAGATTTATGTGTTTCAATTCATTGGAAGTATATAAAACACTGAAACACAGATAGCTAACAAAGTTGATACTTCTGTAACCATCAGGAACGCTGTGTAATCAAGAAGATGCCACTAAAATTTTTGGTCCACTAATATGCCTTCTTTCTGCATCAGGTAGTACGAGGCTCATGCCTATAAGGATTGCTTAAATAGGCACTACACCTGCCAGTTCCCCATCCTCTGTAGGACAGGAACACAAGCCAAAAAGAGGTAGAAAGGGCTGCAAAGCACCACATACCACACCCAGCTCACACCTGGTGTGATGTAGACTGGATGGAGGATGTCAAACTTACTTATATTTTGAATTAAAATAAGGAGAGAAAGGGTGATTGTACTTCTTTCAAAATTCCCTAAGAACATTCTCTGTTGCCTTTCTAAATAACTTTCTGATACTTTGATTCATATGCTAAAATTTTTTTAAGCACATGTCATGAGTGGGTGACGGAGAAATTTTCAACTCTGCTATATCCTCCTAGAACTTACATACTTACATAGATCTTTACTTCCTTCCCAATTACTGCATCTTCTATTTTTCTCTCAAAAAAAAAAGGATTCCTGGTTTTGTCAGTAGAATTTTACTCTTCTCCAGGACCTTAAAATTTGTGGAAACAATAATGATTCACTCTAAACTGACTGTAGAAATTTGTTCTAATGGAAATCTAAATTTACTGTTTAAGAAACTATAAATGGCTCCAAGAAAAAAAAAATCACATTGTCAGCTATCAGTGAAACTTAAGTCCAATTTAGTTTTTTTTTTTTTAAAGGCAAAACTTGAAGGGAGACCCTAAAATATAGATTTCAGCTGAGGAAACTTCCATAAATTGAGTGAGGGAGAAAGACTAGGTTACAGAGGGAAATACTAGTGTTTTTCCTGGAGAAGTAAGAGACTTGATTGCTGCCTGTAAACCATGAAATATATGTTACATAGAAGGAGGAAAAGACTTGTTTTGTGTTAGCTCTGTTCTGTTCAATTGTATTATGTTGTTTAAATAGAATAATTATTTTGGGACCCTACTATGAGAAATTTAGAAAAGATGAACACTGTCAATTAAAGATTAGCTGCCCAGAGTGGGGGAGTGAGAATAAACACACTCAGGCCAAGGGAACATCATTGAAACAAAGACACAGCAGAAAACAGTAACACAGCCCTTACCTCTTATAATGCACCATAATAATGCAGCCTGTGTCTAAGTGATTTTATGTCACACATAGGAGCAATGATTCCTGCCTCCACTGCCAAGAGCTGAGTTTCCAAGAGAAGCAAATGCTAGAGTAAGCGTATTGGATGAGAAGATCCTGGATTTCATCTCCTAGTGTCTTTCCCCAATGACACCGTTCTCATTTTCCCTCACTTCCAGATCACCTTTCTCAGAATATTTGGAAGCACACAGATAACTTTGAGATACATCATCCCAAATGTGGTTACATATGTTTCTCATCTCAGGAGTTTCCAGAATGAGGATATTTTGCATTTATTTATTATCCAAGGAGGAAACCACCAGTGGAACAAAAAATCTCTGGAATGAACCACAGAACTTCTCTTTTGCTGTGGGAAGAAAATATGATGGGAGGGAATGCTTTACTGGAAGTAACTGCAGGGACACAGAGAACGTGTCAGATGTTGGAAAGTCCACAGATATAAATTTGATTTACTTTCTAAATTTCTGTTTCAGGGTATGTGGGACTTTGGATTTGATTGCAATAGAATTTCTCCCAGATCCACTACATGGAAATTTTAAAATTTCATCATTGTATATTTCAGTGATTAGAGTTTCTATTTATTTGTTATTCAAATATGTTTATGCCTTTTTATATATTGCAACATATATTTTTACTTTTCTAAAACTCATTTAAAAATGTTTCATATTATCTGAATAATTTAAAAGTCTGAAAAAAAGCCTTTTTCCAATGTCTCCTTTTTTTCTGCCTCTTAGTTATGCTAACTTTTCTTATTGTCTATTTTGATTTCTAAAATTGTGTTCTGTTTAATATGTTGGAACCATATTTTTGTGAATTCAATGAGGTCTTGGTGGGAAGAGAGGATTTACATTTGACTTTATTTTGCTTTTATATAGCCATGAAAATTTAACATTAAATTTTCCACTTACAGCTTTTAAGGTCCCAAAAATGTGGTATTCCAAACGGTGCACACTGGCTTGTCATTCAGAGGGCATTCTACCATATAGCACCAGTGTCAGGGCAAGTGTTTATCTTGATGCTCATATTTGATCCATGTCTTTATACATTGTTAACCTTTACAATGCCGCTATAATTCCAAGGATCCCACTTTTATACAGGAATCTCTAACCAGAGATTCCACTTAGGAGAATTTTGGACTTCATTTTCATATGAAACCTATTTAATAATATAGAATCTCAAATTTTCAGTGATGACTATCTGCCAAAACTGCAGTTGTCATTTGAACTCTGCTATCCATCATGGTTCTTTTTATTTTTTTATTTTGTGGCTAAATAAATTCCTGTTGTTAGACTAGTTTAGGAATGAGGTTTAAAGATTCAGAGAAATTTATAGGTGTGAATCCTCATATTTTAAAAAAATCACAAAAGAATAGCCTATTTACAGACTTGTGGAAAATAGAAAAAAGGAGGGAAAAATGTATTTAAACATAGTAGAAGTAAGGAAATAATAAGTACTTAAGTGGAGAGAAATGGAATAGAGTATATAGAAACAACTGAGAGCACTAATGAAATTGATTATTAGAAAATTTCAATAAAATAGCCAAGGTTTATTTACATTGAAAAAGAAAAAAAGAGAGGAATCAAATTACTAAAATCGAAAAGGAAATTGAGGACTTTCATAGATATTGCTGATATTAAAGGGATTATGAATGAATATTATGAACAATTCTTTACCAATAATCTAGATAATCCAGAAATATGCGACAATTCCTAGAAACACACAATTGACCTAAATTGATGGAAATAAAATAAATCTCAACAAAACTATAACAGGTAAAGAGATTCAAATAGTCATCAAAAATATCCCAAAAAATACAAGTCTAGGATAAGACACTTTCCATAATGAAATTTACAAAATATTCAAAGAAGAAGCAATTATAATACTTCTCAAAATCTTCCAACTTGAAGTCAGTGTATCTCTTCCAAACTCATTCTATGAGACAAAAATTATTGTGATACCAAAGCTACATAAAGACAAAAGGAAAGAAAACCAAAGACGAATTTCCATTAAAAATACAGATCCAAAATCACTAAACTAAAACTAGCATATTAAATCCAACAGTATATTAAAAGATGTATCCATGACCTAGTGAGATTTATCTCAGGACATAAGGGTGTTCAACATAAGAAAATCAGTGTAAATCACCACATTACCACAATGAAGAGGAAAATCACATGAAAACCTCAATTCATACAGAAAATGTGAATGATAAATTCCAACACTGTTTCACAATAAAAACACTCAGAAAATTTAAATAGAAAGTAATTCCTCAACATGATAAACAGCATCACTGTGAAAACACAGGTAATCATATCTTCAGTGTGGAAAGAGTGAAAGCTGTTCCCTTGAGGTCTGGAACAAGACAAGGATGCCTGTTTCACTATGGCTATTCAATGTTGTACTGGAGGTTAGGAAGTTCGGCTATAAAACTAAATAAAATATATCCAGACTAAAAGGAAGAAGTAAAATTCTCTGTTTTCAGTGATGTCATGATTCCTTCTAGAAAACATGCCAAAGCATCCACAAGAAAAGTCTAGAGCTCATAAAAAATGCAGCCCAATGCAAGTTATGAGATTTTTTTTCCTGAGGTATCAGGGATCCGGGCTTGAACCCAGGACCTAATGTGTGGGATGCTGGCACTCAACCACTGAGTCACATCGGCTTCCTGGAGCTGGGTTTTTCTTTTCTTTTGCTTTTTTGTATGTTTTCATTTTTTCCAGGAGGCAACAGGAACCAAACTTTGGATCTCTCATTTTGGAATTGGGTGCTCAATCACTTAAGTCACAACCACTCCAAGGTATGAAATTAATACGCAAAAAGTTGTTGTATTTTATCCACCTGCAAAGAATATTCTTAACTGTGCATTAAAAAAAATCCATACCATAGCATCTAAAAGAAAAAAAAAAAAACCTAAAAATAATTTTAACTAAAGAGGTGAAGGACTTGCACACTGAAAACTAGAAAATACAGTTGCAAGAAATTAGAGAAGATGTAGGAAATGGTAAAGCACACTGTGTTCCTGGATAGGAAGAAATCATATTATTAAGATGTCAGTACACATTTAATTGAAAAATGTGTATATTTATTAATCTGTGTTTGCTTTTTAGTTTTTAATTGTTTATATTTTCAATTATTAAATGTACCAAATAAAGTAAAAAAATTATCTACAGATTAAAAAATAATCATATCAGTACTACCCAAAGTGATCCATAGCTTCATCATAATCCTTATTAAAGTCTCAGAGAGTTTTTAAGCAGAAATGGAAAAGGCAGTCTTCATTCATATGGAATTATATTTCACCTGGACTGAGTTTACCACCTTAAGGTGTTGTATTTATTTATTTCCATGTCTTTTGACTGGGTTAGATTGAGAGATATTGAGAGAAAGCATAATATGTTACATCTTTCTTCATCCCCAGAATAGTTTAGTGCTTACCATACAATATGCTGAATAAATATTTGTTGAATGACTAAGAAAACAAAAGTTTGAATGTGTTAAACAGATATTGCTAAGTATGGGGGAGAAAACAAGCAATGAGACAAAAGGAAATCCTGTTTAGAGAGGACAGCCTCATAAATGAGAGTCAACGCCAGAGGAGACAGATCAGATACAAAAGATATTTTAGTGTATACAGAGTCTCTCTCCAGAATCAGCAATAGAAAAGTCATTCTGGGAAACTGCAATATTAGAGCCGCAACTAAGGAGAGATCACCTCCTCCTCGTGGGAGGGAGGAGTCCCCTGGGATAAGAGATGATCATGGAGCTCCAAAGCTGCCTCCCAAAGGTCAAAACTGCAACAAGTTTGCATTGTGTTTTTCTTTCTTTCCTCCAGAAAGCTAATTATCTCATGGAGAAGAAACACAAAGGAATCCTTTTTAATGGTGCTCATGGGAATGAAATCCGTAAAGGTGTAGAACCCCAAATGCTTCCCCTAAACTACCTGAAGTCTACTTTACTTATCTCTGGTGATGATGAAACACAATTGTGCTTTCTAGAGACCTCATGATTGTGTCCATCTCCCTGCCCTTCCTGGGAACAGAGCTTCTAAGTTTATCCCCTGTTCAAGAAAGAATCTGCATTGGTGAATTCAGACCCCTCTTTGGTAATTTCACGGTGAGTCACAGAATCTTTACTGGTCCTGGGGAAATATGTTATAGCTTAAGGGTACCCTATTATTGGTGTTAACTTTTGAGGTGTAACAGCATATATATATATATAGAAACAAAATCATACGATGTCCTGCCTATTTAAAAAGCCTGAGTGAAAGAATATAGTGGATACCCTAAAATATATTCCTTCTCCAATCTGTCTCCTCTGGCCTTAACTCTCACTCATGGGGCTTCCCTCCCTTAGCAATATTATGGCTTGATTCACTGCTTCTTTCTCTACAATTGTTAGAGATATCTGTTTACTAACTTTCTCTCTCTCTCTCTCTCCCTCTCTCTCTTTCTCTCTTTCTCTCTCTCTCTATCTCTCTCTCTATATATATATGAAAGGGAAGTCCTGAACTTACAAAACAATGCTGCAAATGTTCATAATTCCCTAATAACACCGCTCCAACAACATCTTACATTGTTGTGGAAGATTTTTTACAGATTGTTTCAATAAGAGGGGGTATGGAAAATATAGCAAATGTACACTATAGACCATAAATAGTGTTAATTATATGATGATGCTATGTCATTCATTTTTTAATTAGTCATTCAACAAACATTTGTTCATCAAAAACTTCATGTTAGCACTAAATATTATTCTGTGAATAAAGAATTGATTAACACTTTGGTCCTCATATTAAAGAAATTACATCTCAATGCATTAGAAAACATAGAAATGAATACATGCCATAAACTGAGGTGACTCTGAAGTCCTCCTGAAGATGATCCAAAATTTGGACTCAGCCTGTGGAGGTTAGAAAAGTCTTCACAAGTTGCTGGTCATTTTACTGAGCCTTAAAGGAGGAGTAATTCCAGGAGAAAGGGTAAGAAGCATACCAAGAAGATATGTCAGGGACAGAAATCTGGGACCAAAATAACCATAAGGTGAGGTGAGAATTTAGAAATATTTATTAATATTTGGTCAACATTGAGTGGCAGAACCTGAAAAGCAGGAACATGAGCCTTGCCAGGTTACCAGCAGCCAGATAACAGAGAGACTTCTGTTTTGTCCACAAGATGGATAATTATGTTTGAAGTTATTGGAGAGATAGGGCAGGGTTTATAGAAGGTGACATTCATGAAAATTCTTGCCCTGAGGAAATCTCACTCTTGGTCAATGTGAATATTGCTGTTTTCAACACCTGACATTGATGCTGAGGGCTGGAAATAGCACAGTGGACATGGGGAAGGAGGTGTGAGGAGTGAATCTATGTGGGGTTGAGTCATAATGTATAAACTATTCACTATTAATACTAGGCACGATGCCGGACATTTTATATTCATTGTTTTATTTCTTTCAATTACTCTATGATATTGGTTTCACTATTCTGATTTAATGTATGAAAAATATGAGATTTCCAGCAGTGTGATAATCTTGTCTGAGATATACAATAATGTCTGGAATGAAGCTCAGAGTTTGTTGTTTCCTAAGCTTTCACATTTCACTGATAACTTTACTTCTTAAAAAACTTAATATTTTAATCAGTGTTAGATTTACAGAAAAACTGCAAAGATCGTAGAGACAGTTTCCATCAGCATGCACTCACTTTCCCCTGTTCCTAACATCACTCATGCAGAATACCAGATTATATTTATTTCTCATAAATTCTTAGTCAGACCATTTTTGGTTTGATAAGCTGAATAGTTTTGAGGAATGCTGGTCAGGCAGTTTGTAAAATGTACCTCAGTTGGGATTTGTCTGATGTTTTTCTCTTACTAGACTGGGAATGTGTGTGTTTGGAGGAAGACACCTGACATAAAGTGACATTTTCATGACATCATATCCAGGGTGCATTTTATCAACATGACTTATCCCTATTGATGCTGACCTTGCTCAAAAGTGATTGCAGGTTTTCCCACTATGAAATCCCTCAATCCTCTGCCTTTCCATATATCACCTTTGGAAATAAGTCACTAAGTGAAGCCCAGACTTCAGGAGTGGAAGTTATGCTCCAACTCTTTGAAAAGCAATCCCTGCAAATATTATTGGAATGTTTCTACATGGGAGGTTATTTCTTGCTTATATAATCAATAATTTATGTTTATCAGGATGGCTTCATGACATTTATTTGATACCTTGGTTTGAGATGTAATACTATTTTATTTATTTCATTCAATTTGTTCCATTTTTTTCCATGGGAGCTCTTTCAGCTGTGCCCTGTGTTTCTCTGATATACCACATCATTGAGAGCTTTATTTTAGCAGGTACTTCATTTCTGGTACTATGACATGCTCCAGGCTCTTCTTGTATATTTTTTTTCCTGTCTTAGAGTCAGTAATTTCTCCAAGGAACTTTGTATTTGAGAATGGTGTTAAAATTCAAGGTCAGGGCAAAATCTCTTCTCCTTGCTTCTAGGGCATCTAGGAAATCTCTGCTGAAAGACTAAGGAATTATATGTGTATCCACTAGCGTGTTTATATACCTATATTAATAAATATTTCTACATGTAATCCTTCATATCTATGTTAACCTATACATGAGTTCATACTGATATGTCAACCTCTAAACCATTATCTCATAGTGGAGCCTCTTTTCTTGCTCATTCACCTCCTGAATCATATTCCCCCATAAGCCATCCATTTACTTCATTGCTTGATACAGATACAGAAGTAATAGAATTGTTAACCCATACCCTGGAGGGAAACAAATTTGTCAACTAAAATACAGTATTTAGGTACAGTGTTCATTGACTTCATTTTAAAGCCTCCATTGATATTCAATATTACTTCTTTCAGCACCTTTCCCCCATCCCTTTCAGAGAAGTCATGTTATACATTTGTTATACATATATGGTTGTTAAATATTTGCATTCCATCCTGGGACTCCCTTAACCTTGTAAATGAGTTTTTCATTTGCATACATCAAAGTTCACTCTTTGTGTAGTCAAGTTCAATGGGTTTTACAATTGCATAATGTTATGGGTCTACAATTACATTATTGTACAGAATAGTTTCACTGCTCTAAAAATTCACCTATGCTTCACCTATTCAAGTCACCTCCCCTCTCCCTAAACCCTGTCAACTAGTGGTCATTAATTTAGTCTCTGTAATTTTGCCTTATCCAGAAGTTCCTATGGTTGACATCATACATCTGTAGCATATTTAGATTAATTTCTTTCAATTAGGAGCAGTCATTTGAGATTCTTCCTTTTGTGGCTGGATGGAACATTTCTTTTTATTTCTGAGTTTTATTCCCGTATAACACAGGGTTTATTCACCTATTGACTGACTTCTTGGCTCCTTACAGATTTTGGAGATTATAAGTATATCTGCTAGAAACATTCACCCACGGGTTTTATGTGGACTTTTCATAAAGGCTGCATATATACCTAAGAGCACAATTGCTGGGTTGTATTTTAAGACTTTGTTTAGTTTTAAAAGAAAGTGCTAAATTGACTTCTGTATGTACCATTTTTATTCTCACTAACAATGAATAGAGTTGTGTTGCCCAACATCCTCACCAGCAATTTTTATTGTCAGTGTCTAGGTTTTTATCTATTCTAATAAGCGTGTGGTGATATATCATTGCAGTTTTAATTTTGCAATTCCCTAAAGACAAATGATATTGAGCATCTTTTTGTTTATGCTACTGCCAACATTATATCTTGTTGGTTAGGATTCTGTTCAGATCTTTTGCCCAATTTTAAATTGACTGTTTGCTTTCTTATTTTTTTTGGTATTAAGAGGTCTTTGTATTTTTTAATACAAATAAATTATCAAATATGTCTTTTGCAAATATTCTCCCCAAGTCTGTTAATTTTCTTTTCATTCTTTTATCAAGTCTTTCACAGAGCAGCAGTTTTATATTTTAATAAACCCCAAGTTATAAATTTTCTTCTTGGATCATGCTTCGGTGTTATATCAAAACACTCATTACGAAACCACTGGCTCCTAGATTTTCTTATATGTTTTGTTCCAAAAGTTTTATACTTTGCATTTTACTTTCAAGTGCATTATTCATATTGAGTTAATTTTTGTATCAAATTTGGTAATATTATGTGTGTGTTTGCTCCATTTCTGTTTTGCTACCATCATCAATATCTATTACTTCAATATTTTTATCACACTTTACAAAAATCCTGGTCAAAATATTTGTTGAATAAAATAAATTCTGTTTTTGCTTGGTATGTGTGCATTTCATTGCTCCAAACCATTTGTTGAAAAAGCCACACTTTCTCAATTGAATAGACTTTACTTATTTGTAAATGGTTACTTTATCACTATAGTGTGGGTCTATTTCTTGGTTCTCTAACTTTACATTATGCTTCTATTTCAACAATACAGCTTTGTTGGAGTATTGTGTTTTTATAATAGTCTTGAAATCAATTTGCACGGTCCTACAACTTTGTTCTTTTTATTCCGTATTGTTTAGGCTATCTAGGTTGTGTCAGGTAATATGGATACTACAATTTGATCTTCAGCATTTTTTGTCTTTCTAGATTTTTTGCCTTTCCATATAAACTTTAGAATTAGTTTGTCAATATCCTCAAAATAACCTTCTGGCATTTAGAACTGCATTGAATTGAATGTATCGATCATGTTGGGAAAAAAGGACATTTTAAAAATATTGAGTCTTTGACATTGTTAAAACAGAATACCTCAAATTAATTAATTAATTATTTTAAACAATTAATTGTAGTAGCCTATATACAACTCAGGATTTCATATTTTATTTATTTCCAAATATACATTTAGGTAATATCAATTACATTCAGAATATTGTACTATCATCACCAATATCCACTATCCCAGCATTTAAATCACAGGTTACATAATGATTGGTCAAAATGTTTGTTGCATAAAATAAATTCAAAGAGAATTTGTAGTGGAAATTATAGCTGTTAGACAATATTTCCAATTATGGACAAGAATGACTAGTCAGCAAATGTATCAAGGAGAATCAGGAGCATTTGTTTTCCCTGACATTTTCAGATAGATTTACCTACTTACCTACCTACCTCCCTATTATCTATCTAACTATTATCTATCTATCTATGATCTATTTATCTATCTATAATAAGAAGTCAAGAATTTAATATATTTACAAATCATAGCATTTAGGACAATTTGCTGGTCATTGTTTGTGGCTAAATTATCATTGTTCTCATCTCTTTTCTAGCAGTTTCTACAGCTACATGGAACTAGAAAATCAAACACATGTTTTAGAATTTGTCCTTCTGGGTCTCTCAGAAGATAAAGAAGTGCAGCCTCTCCTCTTTGGGCTGTTCCTTTCTATGTACCTGGCCACCTTCATGGGGAACCTGCTCATCATCCTGGCCGTCATCTCAGACTCCCACCTCCACACACCCATGTACTTCTTCCTCTCCAACCTGTCTTTTACAGATATCTGTTTCACCTCCACCACTGTCCCAAAAATGCTACTGAACATCCAGACACTGAATAAAACTATAACTTATGAAAACTGCCTCAGCCAGATGTATTTCTTCATGCTTTTTGGACAAATAGATGACTTCCTTTTGACTGTGATGGCCTATGACCGCTTTGTGGCCATCTGTCACCCCCTGCACTACATGGTCATCATGAACCCCCAGGTCTGTGGCCTCTTGCTACTGGCATCCTGGTTATTGAGTGTTTTGTTCTCTCTTTTACATGACTTAATGATTTTGTGATTATCTTTTTGTACAGAGTTGGAAATTCCCCACTTTTTCTGTGAACTTAATCAGGTACTCCAACTTGCTTGTTCTGGCACCTTCCTCAATGACCTAGTCCTGTATTTTACATCTGGACTTCTGGGTGTTATTCCACTCACTGGGATCCTTTTCTCTTACTCCAAGATTGTATCCTCCATTTTGAGAATTTCTACAACTGAGGGCAAGTATAAAGCATTTTCTACTTGTGGGTCTCACCTATTAGTAGTGACCTTGTTTTATGGTACATGTATTGGAGTGTATCTTAGCTCTGATGCTACCAAAAACTCAAGGGCTAATGCAATAGCCTCAGTGATGTACACAGTGATCACTCCCATGCTGAACCCCTTTATCTACAGTCTTAGAAACAAGGACATAAAGCATGCCTTAATAAATCTGAGAAACATAGTCTCTACAAAAGGGTTCTTTGTCTCAAGTTCAGGAAAATGCTCATGATTAGCAGAGGTAAAACACTGGGAGGTCTAAATCTACATTCTTTATATGTATATGGAAAGATAATTTGTTATTTACCCAATTTTCAGAATTCTATTTATTTAACTTTTAAATAAAAAGTACACCTTTTTCTTCAGTATTATTTCATACCATGTGATTTCTCATTGTATTCTTTGGAATAAGTTTGAAGGCAGAAACGGCTGCCTGGATTTTCAGCAGTAAAATATTTCATTAAGGTAATTCAGTATATATAAATTTATAGCAGGCTCTATACGGATGAAGATGTACTGCAGTAACTGCCAGATGAAAGAAACTGCTTGTGTTAAATGGTTTTGGTGAAAAATAATCTCATAGCAAAGGCTGTGTACCAGCTACTAGGGTTTTTATTCACTGGCTCCAGAAAGAGGTCACATCTTGAACTGGAGACATAGTCTGATTTGGTTTACAATAATCCACATTCCATCTCTGATATGTTCCTTTCTTCTGTGAATTCCCAATCATAAATTAAGTGATGTTGTAATTTTTGACAGAGTCCTTATACATTGAGTGTAATTAAGAAGAAAGTCTGATTGTTTTTCTTTCAAAATCCCCGTAGAAGCTTCCTATTTTCTTTCTAATATACTTAGCTGGCACATTGAATTTTTTTTTTTTTTTTGAGGTACAGGGGGCCTGGGATTAAACCCGGGACCTTGTATGTGGGAATCCACTTTGGCTTCCCTGAGTTGTTTTTGTTTCTTTTGTTGTAATTTTTGTTTTGTTTTGTTTTGTTTTCTTCAGGAGTCAGCAGAACTTACATACTTACATAGGTCTTTAATTCCTTCCTGATTACTGCGTCTTCTATTTTTCTCTCAAAGAAAAAAAGTATCCTGGTTTTGTCAGAAGAATTTTACTCTTCTCCAGGACCCTACAATCTGTGGAAATAATAATGATTCACTCTAAACTGAGTGTATAAATTTGTTCTGATGGAAAACTAAATTTACTCTGTAAGAAACTATAAATGGCTCCAAGAAAAAAAAAATCACATTGACAGCTATCATTGAAACTTAAGCTCAATTTAGGGTTGCTTTATTTTTTTTTCTTTTTTAAGGTAAAACTTGAAGAAAGACCCTTAAATATAGATTTCAGCTAATGAAACTTCCATAAATTGAGTGAGGATAAAGACTGGGTTACAGAGTGAAATACTAGTATTTTTTCTGAAGAAGTAGGAGACTTGATGGCTGACTGTAAACCATGAAATTTGTTATATTGAAGGAGGAAAAGACTCATTTTGAGTGATCTCTGTTCTGTTGAATTGTATTGTGTTGGTTAAATAGAATAATTATTTTGTGATCCTACCATGAGAAATTTAGAAAAGATGAATGCTGTTAACTAAGGATTAACTGGGGGGAAGTGAGAATAAACACCCTCAGGTCCAAGGATGATCATTTAAACTAAGACACAGTACAAAACAGGACACACAGGATTTATTTCACATAATGCACCATAATAATGTAGCCAGTGTCAAAGTGAGTTTATGTCACACATAGGAGCAATGATTCCTTCCTCCACTGCCAAAGCTGAGTTTCCAAGATAAGGAAATGTTAGAGTCACAGTTTTCAATAAGGAAGTCCTGGATTTCAACTCTTAGTGTCTTTCCCTAATGCCACTCCTCCCATTTACACTCATTTCCAGATCACCTTTCTCAGAATCGGAAGTGCCCATATAGCTCAGAGTGACATCATCCAAACTGTCGTTACATATATGTTTCATCTCCTGGTGTTTCCAGAATGAAGATATTTTGTATTTAATTCTTATCCAAAGAGGAAACCACCACTGGAAAAAAAATTACAGAAATGAACAGCAGTAGTTCTGTTTCACTGTGGGAAGAAAATATTATGAGAGCGAATGCTTTATTGGCAGTAAGTGAAGGAACGAAGAGAAAGTGTCAAATATAGGAAAGGCAACAGATATACATTTGTTTTATTTTCCAATTTCTGTTTCAGGGTGGGTGGCCTTTTGGTTTTCATTGCATTTATATTTCTCCCAGTTCAACTACATGGAACTTTAAATTTTCATCATTGTACATTTTTTGCTTTAGAGGTTCTATTTATTTCAATACTGAAATATGTTTATGCCATTTTATATAATTGCAATATTCTTTTTAATTTTCTAAAACTCATTAAAAGTATTGTTTCATATTCTCTGAATAATTTCAAAATCTAAAACACTTAAAGACTTTCTTCTACTGTATGCTTTCCTTTTGGATCTTAGTCATGATAACTTGTTTTCTTAGTGTCTATATTGCTTTATTTTTATTTTAAAAATACTTAAATTACACAAATGTCACATAAAAAATATTGTGCATTCCCATATACCCCATTCCCCACACTTCCCAAATTTTCCCACATTAACAAAATCCTTCAGTAGTGAGGTATATTCATTGTAATTGATGAACACATTTTAGGTCATTACCATGAAGCATGGATTAAATTTACAATGTAGTATACACTCTCTCCAACCCAATTCTGGAGGTTATGACAAGATATATAATGGCCTGCATCTGTCATTGCAATGTCATTCAGGACAATTCCCAAGTCCCAAAAATGCCTCCAAATTATACCTGTTTTTCCCTCTCCCTTCCTTCAGAACTTTCAGAGGCCACTGCCTCCATATTCCCTACACTTGTCTCTTCTGTCCTTCAATTTGAATCTATAGTTAGTACTAGAGTTGGTATGTGAACATCTAAGAGACTTAATCTTTGGGCTATCCATGTGCCAGCTGGGCCCTGAATCTCAATGGAGTTGCAACACGTACTCTCCAGTTCATTATTCTCACCAGAACAACTGGCAAGGAGATGATGATGGACAAAATCCATACCAAGGAACCGAGAGAGTCTACAACTGCAAGCAAGAGAAGCCCATCCATTGGCCCCATGGGATCACAGCCCTCTTTCCATTAGAGGTGGAGTGGACATCATCATTCCAGGATCCTCAGAATTGGGGAATGAATTATGGACTTACTGGTACACTACTATAGACTTACTGTGATTCTAGCAATGAAAGAAATTATATCATTGATATATAGATTTTTAAAATTGTGCTCTGTTTAATTTGTTACCCCATATTTGCATGAATTCTTGGAGGTCTCAGTGGAAAAAAGAGGATTCACATTTGACATTATTTTGAAATCAGCAAGCTAAAGCCATTTAATGTTAAGTTGTACACCTAGAGCCTTTAAGGCCTCATAGGTACTGTGATTTCATACTGTACACTGGCTTCTCATTCAGAGGGCTTTTTCCACCTGTAGCACAAGGCTCAGAGGAAATGTGTCTCTTGATACCCATATTTGATTAAGGTATTTATACACTGTTAACATTTAAAAAGCAAGTGTAATTCCAAGGATCCATCTTTTATACTAGAATCTCTTACCAGAGTTTCCACTTAGGAGACTTTTTAACTTCATTTTCATATAAAACATACTCAGTAATATAGAATCTCAAATTCTTCAGTGATGACAGTCTCCCAAAACTGCAGCTGGCATTTGAACTCCAGTATACCTCATAGTCCATTTTATTATTTATTTTGAGGCTAAATTATTTCCTTCTTTTAGGCCAGATTAAGGATGAATTTAAAAGATTCAAGGAAATTTATAGATGTGAATCCTCATATTTAAAAAAAATAAATCAATGGTCTATCTAAAGATTTGTGGGAAATAGAAAAAGAAGGCCAACTGGACCTAAATCTAGTAGAAGGAAGGAAATAATAAAGACTTAAGTGAAGAGAATTGAAATAGAGTATAGAAAAAACCATTGAATGAACCAATGAAATTGTTTCTTGGAAAAGATCAATACAATAGCAAAGGTTCATTTAGATTGAAAAAGAAACAACAAAGAGGAAGCAAGTTACCAAAATAAAAAATGAAATCATGGAGGTTGCTAGATATTGCTGATATTAAGGGATTATGAATGAATGATATGAACAATTACCTGCCAACAATCTAGAAAATCTAGGAGAAATGGACCAGTTTCTAGAAACATGCAATTTATCTAAATTGACTGAAAAGAAATAGATCTCAACAAAACTATAACAAGTAAAGAGATTAAATTAGTAATCAAAAACCTCCCAAAACTAGAAGTCTAGGATCAGACAGCTTCTGTAATGAAATCCATGAAATAGTCAAAGAATTAATTACAACACTTCTCAAAACCTTCCAATTTGATGTAAAGATATATCTTCCAAACTCATTCTATGAGGCTAAATTTATTGTGATACCAAAGCTACCTAAAGAAAACCAAGAACCAATTTCTCTCATAAATTTAGATGCAAATTCCCTCGATTAAAACTAGCATATCAAATCCAAAAGAATACTAAAAATTATATACCTAGACAAAATGGGATTTATCTAGGATACAGGGGTGTTCAACTTAAGAAAATCAATGTAATACACCACATTAACACAATAAAGAGGAAAATCACATGAAAATCTCACCTGATGCAGAAAGTGTGAATGAAGAATTTCAACACCTTTTCATCATAAAAATACTTTAAAATTACTAATAGAAAATAACTTCCTCAAAATGTTAAAGAGCATATATGTTAAAACACAGATAATATTATCCTCAACGCTGAGTGAAAGCCATCCCCTTGAGGTCTGGAACAAGACAAGGCTGCCTGCCTTCACTATTGCTATTCAGTATTGTACTGGAAGCTATGAAATTAGGCCATAAAACTAAATAAAAGTTACCCAAATTAGAAAGGAAGAAGTAAAATCTGTTTTAAGAGATGTGATGATGCTTTATATAGAACATGAGAAAGCTTCCACAAGAAAGCTGTAGAGCTCATAAATGAATCCAGCCAAATGAATCCTTTGAGATTAACATGTAAAAATTGTGTTTTACACAACAGAAAGAACATTCTTAACTGGGCATTAAAAAATCCCTTCACCAAAGCATCTAAAAGAAAAAAATACATAGGAATAATTTTAACTAAACAGTTTGCACAATAAAAACTTCAAAAAAAAAGCTTAATTTTTGTTTAACATTTATATAATCTAAGCATCTTTTAAAATATTAAAAAATCCTAAAAAATGCTGCAAGAAATTAGAAGTGTATGCATTAGAAGAAATTAGTGTATATGCATAGAAATATTAGAATTGTTTATCCATATATGGAGGAATGCTACATTACTACAGTACTGTAATTTTGCTGTTTTTTTTTTAATTCATTTTACAGGCTCCATTCATATCCAATATGACTTCTTCCAGCACATTTGCCCCCATCCCCTCCTGTGAAGGCAAGTTATGCATTTTTAATATATTAAATAGACTTGCAACATTTTCATTCTATCTGGGATTCCCTTGACTTGTACATAATTTTTTTTTACTTGCATTCATATGATTCACTCTTTGGGTTGTCAAGTTCAATGGGTTTTAGCAAATCATAATATCATGTGTCTAGAATTACAGTATTGCACAGAATAGATTCATCTCTCTAAAAATTGCACTGTGCTTCATCTATTCATCCCTCCTTCCCTCTCCGCAGTCCTCTGGCAAATAGTGAACATTTTGTTGTCTCATTGTTTTGCCTTATTCAGAAAGTCATATAATTGATATCATAACATATGCAGAATTTTAAAACTGGTTTCTTTTCATTAGAAATAATCATTTAAGATTCATCCATATCTTTTGTGACTGGATGGAGCATTTCTTTTTATCTCAGTAATATTCCATTTTACGGATATAGCATAGTGAGTTTACCTATTCACTATTGAACATCTTGGTTGCATTGAGATTTTAGAAATTACAAATACACCTGTTATAAATATTCATATGTGAATTTCTTTAATTAATTTTTATTTATTTTTAAAGAAGATTTAGACTGCACAAATGTTACATTAAAAACATAAGGGATTCCCATACGCCCAACTCTGTCTCCCTCTCACCCTTTCCTCAATTAACAACATCTTTCATTAGTGTGGTACAATTGTTTCAATTGATGAACACATATTGAAGCATTGCTACTACCATGGACTATATTTTACATTATAGTTCACACTCTGTCTCACAATTTGATAGGTTATGACAAAATGCATAATGATCTGTATCTGTCATTGAAGTGTCATGCAGGATAAATACAATTTCCCCAAAATGCCCCCATATTACACCTATTCTTCCCTCTCCCATCCCTCAGAATCTCCATGGCTACTGTTTTATATCAATGATAAGAGTTCCTCCTTTGATAGAATAATAAGTCTATACTACAATAATAAGTCTACTTTAGTCCATTGTTCTTTCACCAGTTTTGAGGATTTTGGGATGGTGATGCCCACTCTGCTTCTAATTGAGAGGGAACTTAGATCCCATGGAGTAGATTGATGGAACTATTTTGCTTGCAGTTGCTGACTCTCTCTGTCATTGGGATGGGTGTTGTCCATCTTCACCTCCTCGTTAGTTGTCCTGAGTGAGTCCAATGAACTGGAGAGTAGGTGTTACAACCCTGTTGAAATTCTCGGCTCAACTGGCACATTGAATGACCAAATATTTAAGTCTCTGAGACACATATTCTTCAAGTATACTGCAAAATATAGGTTCAAATAAAAAGGGCAGAAGAGCCATATGTAGGGAACCTATAAATAGGTCTAACTCTGTTATATTGGGAAGCATAAATTCCAAGGTAAGGCCCACTGACAGGGTGCTGAGTTCCTGAGTAGTCTGAATACTTATAGTTTCTGGATGTCTCTAGAGCCCTCAGGAGCCCTGCTATTTGAGGCACTGTTTACTGTGTCAGTCAATGAGATCCTGCTGTGACATGCATAAGTGTAACCTCTGGAATGGACTCCAGAATCACTTTGTAATCTCTTCACTACATAAACATTTTTGTGTTTACCATTTTACATTTTTGGCAAAGGTCTCTTTCCAATTGCATTGCCAGTTGGTACTTTATTCCTCTTATTCTATTTCCTTGCAGTTGTCTATGTTCCCTTGAAAATAAATTTTAGGGCCAGAGAAAAGGAAAAACCTAAGAAAAGAAGAATTATAGTAATAATAATAATAACAGGTGGAAGAGTTACCCTGTAAGACATACGAAAATGAATAATTAACTCAAGTAAGGACTGCAAAGGATTAAGAATAAAAAAGTGAAATAGAAACAATGAGATGAGAAATCAAATAGAGAAAAATATATAGGATGAATTAAAAGGCTAGAATGATGAGAAGAGAGTGGTAGAGTGGTAGAGTAAAGTGGTAGAGTAAAGACAAGAAAATAGAAAAAAAGTAAAAAAGAAAGAAAATAGAAAAAAAGGAGAAAGAAAGAAAACTGGAAAAATTGAAGAGCAAACAAAAAGAGGTGGAATATAAAAACAACAACAGAAAGCAGAAGATAGAAAGATGAAGAAGGAAAAGAAAGAGTAGGTAGATAAAGTTGATAAACAAACAAAGAAAAAAGGAAACAAAGGAAGGGGAAATACAACAAAGAAGAAACAAGACAGCAGTAACTAATTTTAAAAAGGGGCGGGGAGAAAGAGGGTGAAAAAAAAAAAACAAGCAAAAACAATATCCATGGAAAAACAGCCTTCCCTCTTAGGCCCCTAATGAGTTTCTCATCAATCAATTACCCTGCATTACGCCCTCTGCAAGTTTTGAACCAGGTTTTAGCAAGTAAATTAAATTAAATTTTAAAAAGGAACTTTTTTTTTCAAGAAAAATAAGAGATCCAAGAAAAGGTAATAAAAAAGGATGTCTATATGTTCCCTGTCTTAAATATCAGCTGGATGTCTGATAACCCACTGGATCACTTCTCTAAGAAGAGCTGGGAATCGAACAAGGGGCCTCATATATTCAAGGCAAGAACTATACAACAGACCCAAATTTTCTCCTTGGATAATTTGGCCTTTTAGAAAGCTATCCACCCACTTTCCCTCAGGCAGGTAGAATCTTTGCAGGTAGCCAGAGTCCAGTCCTGCTGATTAGATTCCTGTCTGCCCCACCCCCTTTCTATTTTAATTGCTTTTTCTCCCTGGACAGGTTGATGTGACAGCTTGTATGAACAGATATCAAATCCCCTTTCCTGGTCAGGTGAGGTCCCTTCCAACATTCAAAGGGGACCCTGATGACTGAATTCACCACAAAGACACCATGTTTGACCCTCTTCCAGACACCTCCTCCTCCCAGGGGACCCTAAATAGGCCCTTGAAATCTTATTGAGGCTTCCTACTACCTGCCTCCCTTAGGGGAGTTGGAATTTTGATAGTTTTCAGAGCTGGATTAGTCATTAGCCTGTATCCACCCTCTCCCCACTCCAGTTCCTCTCTCCAAGGGCAGCTGGGTGTGTCAGACTGCCTGGGCAGATTCCCCTCTTCTTGGGACACCTTGGTGCTGGTATGCACCCCAAAGTTCAATGCAGGCCCAGGTAACCAAACCCACAGAAAGGAAACCCTTCTCCACTCTTCACCAAAACCTGCTTCCTCTCAAAAAAAATTCCCTCCCACTCAATGGTTGGTGGGAGTCAGGAGGTTCGAGGAGGCTTTCTGCTTTTAGGGTGGGGCTTAGCCACCAGCTGTTTCCAGCCACAGGGACAAGAAACTCATGATTTTCCCTTGGGCTCTTTATCTTTTTGTCCATTTCCCTCCAGACCAATGCCCTGAAGCCTCCTGCTCTGTAGGTTCCCAAAACAGATCATTTGGGTAAGATTTTGCGCCTTCTCAGGTGTCTTTTGTGAGAGAGCTGGGGAGTGCCCACCTAAGCTGAGGCTATTTCTCCTCATGCTTGTCATTTCATGCTCTTCCTTTCTCTGTCTCTCCCCTTCCTAGGAGTTATGAAACACTATCTTCATCTGTTGACCCTGAAATCACTTTCTTATACAGCTTTTGGCGTTCTCCATTGATTTTTTTGAACAGTTATCCCTTCCTGCATAATACAATGTCATCTTCCCATAATTACTGATTTTTAAAAATTGTGTTCTATTTTGTTGGGCTAGTCACAAACAGCATGATGTGCCGTTACCATTTCCATTCATTTCCAAAAATTATAAACAACCTTTCAACCAATTCTGCACAGATTAACTACCAGCTTTCCATTCTCTAACCTCATTCTATGTTCTGGTGACCTATATTCTAATTATTAATTCCCTGAGTTTACATAATATATTTAGCTCACAGTAGCACAATCATACAGTATTTATCCTTTTCTTTGTGGCTTGTTTCACTCAACATAATGTTCTTCAGCTTCATCCATGTTGTCATATGCTTCACAACTTCATTTCTTCTTACAGCTGCATAATATTTCATCATGTGAATAGACCACAATTTGTTCATCCATTCTTCAGTTGATGAACACCTGAGCTGTTTCCAACTTTTGGCTATTGTCAGTAATGTTTCTATGAGCATCCATTTGCCAAAGTCTATTCATGTCACTGCTCTCATTTCTCCTGGGTATACACTTAGCAATAGCATTGGTGGGTCCCATGGCAAATCTATATTCAACTTCCTTAGGAACTGCTAAATATTCCTCCGCAATGGCTGTAGAATTCTACATTCCCACCAACAGTGAATAAGTGTTCTTATCTTTCCACATACTCTCCAAAATTTACAGGTTTCCAAATTTTTACTAGTGGCCAATTTAATAGGTGTGAAATTATATCTCACTGTAGTTTTGATTTTCATTTCCCTAATCACTAATGATGTTGAACATTCTTTCATGTGTTTCTTCATCATTTCTATTTCTTCTGTGGACAATTTTGCTTTCAATTCTTTTGCCCTTTTTCTAAATATATTTATATTATATTTATATATACTTTATATTTATTGAAATATATCATTCATATATTAACTTACATAAACAATAAGTGCATAGTAAGTGTTGTGAAATTACAAAACAAACGTGCATGACATTATACAGGAGTCCTATGCCTCAATCTACCACAAACAACTTGCCCTGTTGTGAAACATTTCTTACAAATTTTGAAAGTATTGTCAATATATCATTACTGACTATAGTCCATATCTTACATTTGATGTATTTTCCTCCATTCCACACTATGATTATTATTGTTTTCATATGCTTTTATTACAGAAGTTGTGAACTTACAAACAATCATGACAGTTTTTTCTTATTATTGAGTTGTATTATCTCTTTTTATATCATGGATATGTGATTGGCAAAAATTTTCTCCTTTTGAGTAGGGTGTCTTTTCATCCATTTGACAAAGTCCTTTGAGGTACAAATGTGTTTAATTTGAAGAGGTCCCATGTATCTTTTTTATTTATTGTTGTTGTTTGTACTTTTGGTGTAAGGCTTAGAAAACCACCACCTACCACAAATTCTTGAAGATATTTTCCTACATTTTATTCTAATACTTATATGGTTGTTCTTCTCTCTTTCCTTCACCCTTCTGGGAGTTGTGAAACACTGTCCTGGTCAGCTGATTCCCAAGGCAAGCTATTCAATCAGCTTTTCATTCTTTCTTCATTGCTTTTGTGAGAGAGCTGATCCTGTCTGCCTAATCTGATGCCATCTTTCCAAATTCCCCACAAGAGTGTATCTTGATACTGATTTGTGATTGGTGTGTTTATATATCATTATCCTTTAGAATGTAGCTATAATTCCAAGAATACCACTTTTAAACAGGAATCTTTTAACAGAGTTTCCACTCAGGAGAAGTTTAGACTTCATTTTAATATGGAACCCACTTCTCTAGTAATTAATCTCAAGATTTTCAGTGTTGACAGTCTGCCAAAATTACAGCTGGCATTCCAATTTCTCTACCCAAAAAGGTCCTTATTACACTTTATTTTGTGGATAAATTAATTCCTTATGTTAGGCCAGATTAGGAATGAATTTTAAAAATGAATGGGAATTTACAGGTATGAACGACTCTATTTAAAATGGTGATTATTTGCATGTAAAATTGTTTTAAAACCTTTCACTTGTAACCTGTTTTATTTCCTTTGGTCTAAGGTGAGTTTCTTGTAGACAACATATAGATGGGTTATATTTCCTTATCTATTCTGACAATCTGTGTCTTTTGATGGGAGAGTTTAATCCAGTAACATTCAATTTTAATCCACTAACATTAATCCAGTAACATTCAATTTTATTACTGTCAAGGAAGTACTTATATTAGCCATTTCTTCTTTAGATTTATCTATGTCATATTTTTCCTTTTTTTTAGTTATTCTTACTAAATAATATTCCTTTCTACACTCTCCTCCAACCTTTTATCTCCTATTTCCTTTCAACCAGTAGAACTCCCTTTAAAATTTCTTGATGGTAAGACTCTTGTTGACAAATACTCCAAATTCTGTATATCTGTGACTATTTTGAACATGAACTCATTTTTGAATGCCCATCATACAACCCAAAGTGATCTTTTGATTCAACATAATCCCTATAACCCCCCAGGTATCTTTTTAGAAGAAGTAGAAAGGAAGATCTTCATTCATATGCACTTATATTTCACCGGGGATGTAGTGCCACCTTACGGTGTAACATCAAATTATTTCATGTCTTTTGTTCTGTTTCTATTGTGAGCTGTTTGAAAGGAAGCACCATATTGAACAGTTTCTATTCATCCCAGAACATAGTTTAGTGCTTAACATCTAGTATTGCTGAATAAATATTGGTAGTATGACTGAGAAAACAAATGGTGGGTTGAGGTGAACAGTTGTTGCTTACTATGGGGGAGAAAGGAGAAGCAGTGAGACCAGAGGAAATCCTGTTTAGAGAAGGCAATTGCATGTATGAGAGCCAACTCCAGATAATACAGAAGATATTTTAGTGTATCCAGAAATTCTATCCATAATTAGGGATAGGGAAATCATTTTTGGAATTCTTGCCATACTAGAGCCCACACCTAAAGAGAAGAAACCTCCTTAGGGGACAAAGGTATCCACTGGGATAAGAGATGAATATGGAGCTTCAAAGCTGTTTATAGAGGGTCTAAATCAGCATGAATTTGCATTGTGATTTTCTCACTTTAGTCCATAGAATTAAATACTTCATTAATGATGCACATGGGAATGAAATCCTTAAAGGTATGGAAACTCTAAATGCTTCTGCTACAACATCTCTACTCTCTTTACTAATCTCTGGTTATGTGAAAACACAATGTGTCTTCTAGAGACCTGGTGAGTGGTTCCATCTCTCTGCCATTCCTGTGAGCAGGATTTCCAGTTTCATCCATCATTCAAGGAAGAATCTGTGTTGATGAACTAAGATTCTACCCTGATAACTTCCGGTTGAGTCACAGAATCTTCAAAGGTGCTGGGAGAATGTATTATGGCTCCATGGACCTCTTTTATTGGTAATAATTTTAGGACATCAACAGGGCATATATGTAAAGAAAGCTTAATCATACAAAGTCCTGCCTACTTAAAAAGCCTGATTGTGGAGGGGGATAATGGATACATTAAAATAACTTCTTTTTCCAGTCTGTCTACTCTAGTGTTGGCTCTCATTCATGAAGTTTCCTTCTCTCAGCAGCATTTTCCTTGTTTCACTATGTCTTCTTATTCTACAATTATAAGAAGTATCTCTATAACCACATTCATTCATTTTTTCTTATAGTCATTTAACAAACACTTAGTCATCAAATACTTCAAGACAGGCACTAAATATCATTCTGGGAACAAGGAAATGACTTGACATTTTACTTTAAATCATGGAAATTGCATCTAAAAAGGATAAGAGATATTGAATTGGGTACATGCAGTTTCCTGAGTTGTACTGAAATCTTGGTGACGTGGATCCAAAACTTTGGACACACCCTGTGGAGTTAAGTGTAAGTTTCACAAGGGATCTGTTAATTGTACAGATTTTTGAATGAGTAATTGGAGTAATTCCAGGAGGGCAATTTGGTAGAACCAGAACAAGAAGAGATGACAGGGACAACAATGTGGCATCAATCAACCTTAAGGTGTGATGAGATTTTAAAATTACTTCATATTATTTGATGAACAATGAGGGACAGGCAGGGAAAAGCGGATCATGATCCTGGCAAGGTTGGCAGCAGCCAAATAATAGAGAGCATTGTGTTTTGTCCCAAAGATTGATCTTCATGCTTGAAGTTATTGGAGAGTTAGTGCAGGGATTTTAGAAGATGATGTTCATGAAAATTCTGACCCTGTCGAATGCTCTCTCTGGGTCAATGCTCTCTCTGGGTCAATGTGAATATTTCTGCTGTCAAAACACCCCCCAAGAGATGATGAGGGCTGGAAATTGCACAGTAGACATGGAGAAGGAAGTTTGTGAGACTGGTTGGAGTTTAATCAAAATTATAATATATTCATTATTAATTCCAGTAACAATGCCAGACATTTTATATCCATTATTTTATTCAATTACTTTATGAAGTTTTCTTCAAAATTCTGTTTTAATTGGCAAAGAATGGGAGTCTCACAGCAGTGTGTTATTCTTGTCCAAGGCAAGGAATTGTCTTTGGATTGACCTGGGGATTGATATTCCAAGATTTTGCATTTCAGTAATAATTTTATTTCTTAATAAGCTATCTTTTAAAACAGTTTTAGATTTATTTTTAAAAAATGTCAAGGATAATAGAGTTTCCAAGAATCTCTCACCCTCTTTCCCCTATTATTGCCATCTCCCATACAAAATAAATATTACATTATTTGTCATAAATTCTTAGTCCCTTTGTGATGGGGACAACTTCTCAGACTCCCTCATTTTTCATGACTGGATAGTTTTGAGGAGTCCAGAACAGGAATTTTTTAGTGTTTCTCAGTTGGAACTTGTATGATGTTCTTCTCATGACTAGACTGGAATTATGTGTGTTGGAAGGAAAACTCCAGAGATAAAGTGCCATTTTCATCATATCAAATCCAGGGTGTATCTTATCAACATGATTTATCACCTTTAATGATGACTTTGATCAACAGTGTTTTGAGGTTCCCTGACTAAAAATTTCCTCAGTTCTCTGCCTTTCCTTATATCACATGTGAAAAGAATTCGCTATATAAAGCCTACATTCAGAAGTGGAATTCATGCTCCACCTCCTTGAGCACGCAAAGTCTACATAAATTATTACAATTCTTCTGCCAGGGTATTTCCCTCTTATTTATTTAATCAACTAATTATTTATATGAGGATTGACTCATGACATTTATTTTATAGTTTGGGTTGTAATACAATACTACTTTTTGTTGTTCAGTTGCTTCCAATTTTGGCCATGGGGGCTCTTTCAGCTGTGCCCGGTGTACACTTCATATTACCCCTATCATTGGGAGGTTTATTTTAGCACCTATTTATTTTCTATTGCCATAAGCTGCTCCAGGCCCTTCTGGCATACTTCTTGTCACAGTTGTGCAGTCAGCTATTTCTCTAAGAAGACTCCTCTTGGAGAATTGTATTAAAATTCAATGTGTGTGCTTTATAGGTACCTTGCTACTGGTGCCTCCCCATGGAGATTGTAAGGAAATATATGTTAATACACTAACCTGTTTATATACACATATTTGTAATATTTCTACATGCAAGCCTCTCGATCTGTATTCACCTTCATACGAGTTCATACTGATGTGCCTAACTCGAAACAATTACCACATAGAACAACCCAGCTTCCTCCACTTTTTTATCTCTCACCTCCCACTCCACAGTGAGAAACATATTCCTTCCATCTGCCATCCATTTACTTTATTGCTTGACACCATTGTACATATATAAAATTAAGAGAATTGTTAACCCATACCGTGGTGGGATATGAATTTATAAACTAGAGTACAGTACTTATGCACAGTGTCCATTCACTTCATTTTACAGACTCCATTCATATCCAATGTTACTATTTCAGCAACTTTTCCCTGCATACTCTTCAGAGAGGGTATGTTATATATTGTAATACAGTTAGGTTGTTTTTCAATATTTTGCATTCCATCATGGAATTCTCTTGAACTATTAAATATGTATTTTTACCTACATTAATATTCACTCTTTGTGTGGTCGTTTTCAGTTGGTTTTTACAAATGCACAATATCATTGTTCTACAACTACAGTATTATAAAGAATAGTTTCACCCCCTAACAAGTCTCATGTGCTTCACCTTGTCAATCCTCCTCTCTCCCTAAGTCTCTGGCAAACAATTATCATTCTATTCTCTGTTGTTTGTTTTACCTTATCCAGGTCATATAATTGAAATCGTATATATGATGCACTTTTAGAGTGGTTTCTTTAGCATGAATCATTTGAGATTCAACCTTTCTTTTGTGGCTGGAAGGACCATTCATTTTTATTAATGACTAATATTCCACTGTAGAGATATAGCACAGTGTGTTTACTTATTCACCTATTGAAGGACATCTTGATTGCCTTCAGATTTTAGAGAGTATAAATACAACTCTTACAAACATTCATATGTGTTTTTTTGTGTGTGAAATCATGTTTTCAAATCAGATGCATATATACCTAAAAGCGCAATTACCGGATTTTATGGTAAAACTATGTTTAGTTTTACAAGAAATTGCTAAGCTGCCTTCTGTCTGTACCATTTTGTACATTTGTTCTCTCACTAGCAGTGAATGAGACTCGTATTTCTTCATATCCTCATGAGCAATTGGCATTGTCAGTGTTTAGCTATTCTAATAAGGATGTGATGATATATCATTGCAGTTTTGATTTTGCATTTCACTAATGACAAATAATTTTGAGCATCTTTTTGTTTATGCTTATTTGTCAACTGTATATATTCTTGGTTAAGATTCTGCTCCGATATTTTGTCCATTTTTAATACGGTGTTTGCATTGTTATTGTTGTGTGTTAAGATTTCTATGAATTTTTAATACAAATAATTTATAAGGTATGTGTTTTGCAAATATTTTCCCCAGGTCTGTTGATTCTCTTTTCATTTCCTTATTAGTGACTTTCACAGACAGGTGTTTTACATTTTAATAATGTATGACTTATACATTTTCTTCTGTCATGAACATTTGATGATAAACACTCATCGACAAACCACTGACCCTTGATTTTCTTGAATGTTTCATTCTAGAAGTTTCATACTTCACATTTTATATATAATTGTATCTTTCATGTTGTGTTAATTTTGTGAAAAACACAATCTGTGTATAATTTCTTTTATATCTGCATGTGTGCCTCACCTTGTTCCAGAAACATTTGCTGAAAAAGCCACACTTTCTCCACTGAGTTGACCTTTTTCCTTGCCACAGATCACTGGACTGCATTTGCGTGGATCTATTTCTGGGTTCTCTAACATTAGTTTATGTGTCTATTTCAAAAAGTCACCAATGTGTGATTATTTTTCAGAGTAAATCTCAAAACAAGTTAGTGTGGTCCTTCAATTTTGTTCTTCTTTTTCAGTATTGTTCAGGCTAGCTGGTTAATGTCAGGTAGAATAATTCCTAAAATGTTTATCTTCTTCTTCAGTATTACATTAGTTTTCCAGGTTTTTCATCTTTCCATATAAATTTTAGAAGTTTATCAATATCCTAAAAATTAGTTTCTTGCATTTAGAACTGGATTGAGTTTAATGTAATATCAGGTTGGAAAGAAATGGCATGTTTATAATATTGAGTCTTTTGTACCTTAAACCAGATTACCTCTAATTAATTAAATAATTACTTTTCTTTTTATTGTACTAACTGTTATATAACTTAATATTTCCCTTTTCATCCATTTTCAAGAGTACAATTCACTAATGTTAACTTTTTCAGAATATTGTGCAACTAACACCAATAACTATTACCCCAATATTTTCATCACAAGGTACAAAATGACCTATTGGAGAAGATGCTGAGAGTCAGAGCATAAACGGTTAAGCATTCAAAAAGCATTCTTGCTGGCAGAAACACATTAGTAAATGTCTCGAAGGACACTGCATACTGAAGTTATCAGTGGGAAGAGGCAGAACAAAATGAACTCACCACACAGACGTTATTGAGTAAATCCCAAGAAAAATTGTCTGGGAACTCATAAACAGGTAGCGCTCTCATGCACCATGCTGAGATATTAGATAGACTAAGGCATTTAGGGCTAGAAACAATGTTTATACTTATGCCCCTTGGTAGACTGCCAGAAAAGGCAATGTTCTTGCTGTAGTAAGAGAAACACAGTGGGAAAGCAAGATGAGGGGGCGAATTTATGTACTGTTATAAGCTGAATAAAAGTAAGGGTCAGAGTGATCTCGGGGCTGTTTTTGCCTGAGTGAGCTGCAGCCCTCTGCTTCATATTCATCAACTTGTCTGACTCTTTTTTTGCACCACAACCTGAAAACAACATATGGCACCCAACGTGGGGCTCAAACAGGGACTCTAGGTGAGTTAACCAAATGGGTGTTTAAGTGCTGCGCGGTTGGTACACAAAGCAGTTGGGAGAAGCACAGATCAATCCCCATTGCAGATTGATGAGTATGTGGAGATTTTGAAATCTCTTCTTCATAGTTCAAGGGTGAGGACTAAGGAACATATCATATGAGAGCTGTTACGTTTGATACAGCGACATTGTCAGTGATTTTCTCCTTCAAAAAAAAAAACAACCAATTATATCCTAAAGTCTGGCAGGATGTGGAGAAGCCTCTTAGACGAGCTCTTCAGCATGGAGAACTTGTTTTGGCTGATGTATGGGCTGCTTATCAGCAAATTGCTTTGGCTATACGACCTTTTCAGAGCAATGAAGATTTACCGCAGGATGCCGGCTCTCTTAAAATTGATGAGTCTACCTATCCAATCCCTATAGATTCTCCAGAGCATTCCTCTCAGGAGATATTTTCTGAGGAGGCTGAAGAGTGGCCTGCACCACCGCCTCCTGAATATCCTTCCCTAACTCCCTTTTTGTCACCTCCTGAAGAAGTTAAGAATAGTGGAAACTCCTCCATAATTTTGGAAAAAAATTTAGCTAGGTTGGACAATTTATTCCAAGCTCAATATAAGGTTAATGCCTTTCCTGTCTCTGCTAATTTTCCTCCACCCAAGGATACTTCCCCTGCTGATTTACAATATAAGACGCGCCGTAATTGTTTTAAATTTCCTGTTGATGCATATTTGAAT